>LN483351.1:485388-568577 GCA_900002565.1 Culicoides sonorensis
GCTTTAGAGAGTTTAAGTAAATTATTTGTGAGAAAATCAATAGAATCCGTATCAGGTCTAGATAAAGCATCAGCGACCACATTTTCTGAAACTTTTATATGCCGAATGTCTGTCGTAAATTGAGAAATATAATCTAATTGTCTTTCAACACGAGGTGAACGAGAAGTTTTGGAATTAATCGCATTAGTCAAGGGTTTATGATCAGTATTTACATAAAATATTGGCGTTCACAGAAAGTCATTTAGGCTGCTATTTTTTTTAAATAATTTTTTGAATTTTCCTCTATTTTTCCTTAAATCATGTTAAAATTTAAATAAAAAATAAATGTTTTACAAACATAAATTGTTAATTTTCACTATAATATCCTAATTAAAGTTGTTTTTTTTTCAATTTTGAATGTTTAATATATATTTTCATACAAAAATATTGTGAAATCATCCAAAAACTGTGCAAATTTAGTTGAGCACTTTGAAAATGGCAATTACATGAAAAATCGTTGATTTGCTTAGAAATTTTTTTTCCAAGAGAAAAAGTTTAGTTTCTTCTGAAAAGTTTAATATTTTTAAAAATAAAGTATATTGTTTTTGATGTTTCCATACAAAAAAATTGAGGTTTCATACAAATCCCCACCACTTCCCAGTGAAAAAGGTGTTCCACAAGGAACCCCCTTGTCGTGTCCTTTATTTAATTTATATTTTAATGACGTAGTTAAATGTGTAAAAATGTGCAATATAAATCTATTCGCTGATGACGTACTATTATGGTGTGACAGTCCTACTATCGAACAAGCAATGCAAGTAATTACAGCAGATCTCTTAAATGTCATTGAGTACCTTAATATGTGCAAGTTAAAATTAAATGTTGACAAAACGAAATTTATGATTATTGGAACAGAATGTGATATTAACAGTATTAATTTAAATAATGATGTGATAAATAGAGTAAGAGAAATTAAATACCTTGGTGTAATTATTGACGAAGCACTAAGTTTTAAACAAAATGCGGAATACGTTGGAAAGAAAATGTCAAAAATGGTTGGTTTTATTAATCGTAACCGTAAAAAAATCCCCAAAAATGTCAGACTAACATTGTATAAGTGTATGATTGGATCCATGGTTGACTACTGCAGCACGATTCTTTTTCTAAACAAAGATAATCAAATAAGTATGCTACAAAAAATTCAGAACAGAGCTCTCAGAAATATCACACATGGGAACCGATATTCCAGTGTCTCGCAAATGCTAGATCAAACAAACCTGCTCAGTATTAAACAACGAATTATGTACAACGTATTAGTATTTATCTATAAGGCCACAAAAAACATGCTTCCGAATTATTTATCTGTAAACATCGTCAGGACATCAAATATACAACCATATAATCTACGTAATAATAGTTCCTTAAGACCACCAGCTTTAATTTCACACCGTAACCAAAACTCTTTATGGTACAGAGGAGTGCGTATGTTTAACCACATGTCTGAAAATTTTGAAGTGAACTGTGATAATATAAACGATTTTAAAAAAAGTGCTGTGATATATGTGAAAGAAAATTTTAATGTAAACTGAGCTGTGAATAAAAACAAGAAAATAAATAAAAAAAATAAAACTAACAATAAGTGAAAAACCAATCAAAAATAAAAATAAATAAGAATATAATATAATAAGATTTAGCATAAAAAAAAAACTGTTATAGACCAGCAAAATATCATCGAAAGATGGACCAGCTTACAACAACAACAACAACAAAAATGCATTTAACCTTGTGTATTAACAGAAAATAAAAAAAAAATCATAATACTATTTCGCCATGATACTGTTTTTAAATTTGAAAAGTCATTTTTGAATATTTTAATATGATTTTTAATACAAAACTTGAATTCAACGATGACGCTGTGTTATAATTTATTTGAATTAAAAAGTAAGACAATTGCCGTAAGGCATATCAGGCGTCATTAATATGTTATTTTTTTTGATACAATTTTTAAAATGACTTTGTATTTGAATGATTTTTTTTTCCTCTTAAACATATTTTATTTTTCAAATGCAATTTAATTTATTAAAATTTCACATGTTTCATAAAATAAAGTGCAGTTCAAGTTAGAATTTAAATGACATATCCTTTGAATGTTTATTTTCCATATTTTGTATGTATTTGATTTAACTTGAGAGGTTTCCTAGTAAAATTTTACAAGATTATGTAAAAAACCTTATATTTTAATGTAAAACTGCAGCAATGCATTAACCCTTAATGTGATCAAGGGAAGTTTTGAGAATTTTACAAGCAACTAATGCAAAATCTTTAAATGAAACCGAATTTTTATGCGACGGGAATTTTTAAAAGGAAAAATATACAAATTATTGCGTTTTTGAGTAATAAATTCATGTTTTCGTAAGTTTTAGATAAAAGTGCCCTGAAGCAAAGTTCTAGGAAATATTTCAAGCTGCAACTTTTCTGATATGACCAACTCGATATTTCAGATATTAAGAGACCAAAAATGGCAAAATACACAATTTTGAGCTTATTTTTGGGTTTTGAAGTAAAAAAAATCATGTTTTCGTAAGTTTTAGATAAAAGTGACCTGAAACAAAGTTGAAGAGAATATTACAAGCTACAACTTTGCCCAACACACCAACTCAATATTTGATTGCATTGATGAATTGTCTGCAGTTTAGTATCCTTTGAATATCAACTGGTACCTCCTTTTAAAATAAAACTGTCTTCTTAGATCCCATATCCGTTCTACTGATGTCAAACTGATTTTGGGCTCAAAATGTCCTTGTGGTAAATGAAAGGGTTAAGCAATGTAATAACACATGTATGTAAAATTCAAATAATAAGCGAATATGTGAGTTTGTAACGTTACAAAAGGTTGTGATTTTAATACTTTCAACATCAATCTAATGTAATATTTACTAACATTGACATGGCATCGATGTGACTGTAATCGAAATTCTATTGTGTCTTTAATAGCACTTTAGAAAATGTTTTGTTTGCTCGATGAAAAGACTGCATTATTTGAATCTTACACTGCAAATTGAAATCTAAGTAAAAATTTGAAAGTAAATGCACAAAACTTGATAAAAAACATAATTCATGTCCTGTTAAAATTGTTCAATGTACCAAAACATGATGATTGTGAGAAATCCGTTCACGTATCCAATTAAATGTAAGCATTTTTCTTTCTTAACTTCATCCCCTATTAAATTTGAACTGTCACACAAATACACTAAAAAACTTCTCATATTACAATCTCAAGATTTTTAACCTATTTTTTTACTGTACAAAGACAGAGAGACAATTTTAGTGCATCATAATGCAAGTTGATGTAGTTTAAAACGATAAGAACATCATTTTTATATCATTACACTGCACATCACACACCAATTTCGTTCATATGTTATTATGAAATTTCCTGAGTACCATATTCCATTTCAAAATAAAGGTAATGTTTTTTTTTCTCTCTCATTTATTGTATAATAGCCTATAAATTGCAAAAGAATCGATTAGATAGCATGTGAGTGTGTATGTATTGGAACTTTGTCTTGGCATTAAAAGTAGCAGAGATAGCAATTGTGCATTTAAAATACATGTGCATACACGTTATAAAATATATAATTTCCGAACGTCAAAAATGTATTATTCGTAGAATGCAATATCATAATAATAATGTCTCGTGCATTGCTTTAATAATGTCAATTCACATAATATGAGTTGGATGATGATGATGCCGATGAACGATATTTGAAATTAAACAACGAAAAATACGGGTTCTTATAAAAGTTTAAATGATCTCCTAATAATAGAAGTGAAGTAATTGTAACAAATATACAATAAAATGTATCTCAATCTGTGGGAGGTAAATGTAAACTTGACAAAATGAAATTAAATTATCAGATGATTCACAGATATAAAATGTATTATGTTCAAACATATGTCTTGTCATTAAGTACTCATAACAAATTTTTTTAAAAAAAGTTAAATAAAAAAATTCATCTAAGTTTGTCATTACAGTTTTATGGAGATAATTGCTCACATATGTCTAACTGCATTTACAGTTCAAATACCTTTTTCCATTCTCATTATTAATTTTATTGCACTAACAAAGACAATATGTTTCTTGTGAAAAAAAATATATTTCAGATTTAATTTAAAATTAATTAAATTTTGAAAACTATTTTTTTTAACTCATTTTTGCCCTCAAACCATGTAAAATGGGCTTGTTCAACAGAAAATGGATTAGTTTTGAAAAATAAAATGCATTTCATAAATTAGATTTCATTGCAATTTTCAATTGTATGGCTCGGGTATCTAAAAGTTTATTTTATGGGAAATGGTAAATAAATTCACAAAGTTTTCAGATACATAAAAATAAGGTATAAATTCATCAAATGTGTTATATTTAGGTAAATAGTTACAAATGTATGTAGATAAAAAACAGCTCGATTGTTGATATTTGATATAACATGTGAATGTTACCACTGTAAATGTTTGTCTATTTTATTATTATTGGTGAGCTACTGTTGGTGTTGCTGCTACTGCATTTGTAATGGATATAAGTTTTTTATAGGGGCTGAAAGTGCACTTTGTAATTTATTGCTTTGGATAGGATGACCCAAAATTTCAATCAAAAGAGGGATTTTCTACATTATCTTGTCCAGCATGGCATTGACATGAATTCGAATCCGATAAACCGCAAAAATTATTTCGACCTTAGATTTAACCTTAGGGTAACCAAGCCTTGCAACCTCTGGTACGATTCATTTCAGAAAAAAAACTGATCTGCATGCTCATTTATAAAATATTCGTTTGAACGCTCATTTTCATTATCTGAAGAATTTCAAACAAATGAGAAGAAAGAAATAAATTCAGGTCACTCTAATTTCTGATCCTTCATCACAAGTAATGTATTAAATAAAATACATCAGATGCAATTTTGTATTCTCCATGTGAAATGAACCATTTTAGTTTTTACCGCGCACTCAGAAAGACACATATTTTATTTTATTCAATTCGGTTTTTTTTTCCTGACAGAAAAAAAAGTTGTGACCTAGTTTATTTATATTTTTTTTCCTATGCTATTATTTTTATCATTTTTATGTAGCAAAAATATTTTGAACAACAATGTCAAGTTAAAAATTGGAAAGAGATACAGTGTCGTATTACATTAAAAACTTCTTGAATGACAAATAAAATTGCAATAAAATTCTGAAAAATATTTTATTTTTTTCTTTTTCAGTGAAACGCGTTCTATAGTTTGCAATATTTTCGAAAAGTTTACTAATACTGTCAACTGTTAAAAAAAAAATCGTTTGAACGCTCATTTTTGAATCGAAATTCCGTTGACTTTTCAAAAGTAAGTTTTACTCTTTTAAATTAACTTCAGATTTTATTGTTGAATTTAAATCAATCCATGTCAACAGCTTTTTTAATGATTTGTGCCCATTTTTCGTAATTGTATAGCTAAAAAAAATAAGTGAATTGAAATGTAATCTATAGTAAAAACGTCTTTTGTTCCTATTAAAATAAGATCAAAACCACAATTAAAAAAATTAAAATCATCACATTATTTTAAAATGAGAAGAGAATTTTCAATGACATTAAAAGCAAACGATTTGTTTTGAAAAAGCATATTTCTATGAAATTTGAAAACTCTTGTTGTTAGTTGAGTTGAAGAGGAATAACTTGATTCTGATACGATATCATAAAAGATTTTTTTCTCATCATTTTAATTTACGAAATAATGAACGCTGAAAGTTTTTCAATTCAATGTTTTAAATTGTGGTAAATTTCAAAGCGTCATTTAAATTTCTATTTCTGTTCCCGTTTTTTTGTGTAGCTTTAAACATTTTTTTCTTCTTATCATCGTAATCAATTCCAGAGTGTTGTGAAACGTTTTTGCTTTCATCATGTCAGTTAATTGAATGGAAATGTAGGGTAATGAGTTGAACAAAAAAAAAAAATAGGATGATTTTTTTTGCACAAATTTCTGTCAATTTACATGATAATGCGTTATAAATTGGCTTTCATTATCTAACACATACATTTTTTTAATGAAATAAAGTGAATAGTAAAAATATGGCTGGAATTCACCTTGGAATGAGCTTTAAACCGCACAACTAATCAAACATAAGGAACTATAATTGTATTTATCTGTAATACCACAACTTATAATTGAAAGTATCTCCATATAACTTTAAATTGGAATTCAATTTCATTTCTCTCTGCAAAATTATATTAAAAAAATGTATCAACAAGAAAATATTATTGTAAAAACTCATTCAATCGATGCAATTGTTATTAAATTGTCTGTGGCTTGTGTGCAAGTTCACATTTAAACAAAAAAAATGAGAGAGAGATAGGAAGCGGAAGTGTAATAATATTTATGTGTGGAAATATGTAACATTTAACATTAAACATTGAGATAACTGAGATTGAATCAATTGCATTATTGTATTTGAACAACAATTGACTCATAAAACAAATTAAATAATAATGTTTATTTTTAAATTTCATTCAAAGTTATTGTGCGAATTTTAATTGGATGTTTGATCATAATTATAAGTTTTATTGAATTGAATTGAAAACATGATTTTAATAATGAAATTTCATTGAATTATATTCAGAAAGGAGAGGCGTCTCATCTTATACAGACCCCTTTCATTTCATTCACTTAGTTCAATTACCTTCGCATTTAATTAAATGAAAATTAATGAATCATCCTCTGACAATTGTGACCTAGCATTTTTTTTCTCTCTCTTAAAAAAAAAATAACAATTCAAATACATGAAATATCATCTTAATTTATCACATTAACATACTACCATAGCTACCATATTAAGCACAAATGATACGCAGAAAAAAAGTAAATATCTCATTTGTCTTTGTTATGTTCAATTAGTTATCACAATACACAATTTTTTTATATATTTTTATTCAAAATACGGTCATATTTGATGTATTTTGTTTCATTTTTGAATAATAATGAAACGTCAAAAGCATTATATTTTTTATGTCAACTCAGCCGTTAGAGACAAGTGAAGTAATTATTAATAATATCATGTGAAATATTTTTTTTCCAGAAGAACTCATTTCATTGTTCAAGAGTAAATATTTGTACAAATACTTCAAGGGTTATATTGTTTACTAGCCACTTTTATATGGTGACAAAAATGAAGCATCTACTTGAACTTAAATAATACAAAAGACAAAATGTAACAAGAGAACAAAAGCAGATTATTGGTTGAATGATTCACGATGAAGAAGATGATGATTGAATAATTTATATCATGAAAATGTGATAAGAACAAAGGAACATGGTGCTGTAATATGAATAAAAGGAATTAAAGTATCAAGTTTCTGTGAAATAAAGTCGATCACTGTTGTCATTTAAGTGAAACTTCTTTCTCACCCTGGAATCAATAAAAATACGTTGAAATAGAAGAAACCATCTCTAATTATAACTAGTGTACTTGAATTGACTTTAATTTTTAATGAAAATATTTTAAACAAAGCTTTCATATGCTACAGCAAGAAAAAATATGATTAGCAAGGACAATGGCACTTAACAGAAGGGAAAAATTAATTGAGGATCTTGAAGATTGTCATTGGATCAGCTAATTTATTTCATGCACTGTAAATTCTTTGTAAGTCTCAGTTTCGTGTGGCTTGTGACTGTTGACGGGACTCTGAGAGGAAATTACTGAAGAAAAATTTAAATTTAAATCGAATTTTACCGCTTTTTATCAAAATATAGTTTATTTTAAGATTTATATTCCAAGCTTCAACTTTGCTGAAGAACCCAAGCTCATATTTAACCATCAGATCATTTCCCTTTTTCACTCAATTTAAACCACCATATCAAAAGTTGCTAGACACATAAATCGTAATATGATATGATGACGATAAATAAAATAGAGCATATTTGAATGAGGTCAACAAGTCTTGAACATAATTAACACTCAAGAATATAATTGTTGTTAATTTGCTCGTAATAATTTTCTGAAACAAATTCTCAAAGTTAATTGTTTGTCAGAATAAGTTGATGTGCTTTCATTTACACACACAAGAATTAATTTCAACTGAATATATGTAAGTGAAATATTTTCGATATAATTACAATAATTGCATAAGTTTCTTCAATTTACTTACATACTCTCATATGTGTATGTCAAAAAGTAATTTTCAAACTATCATAAAGACTTAATTTTGTGATATATTGTAGAATTATTATTTTTTTTTCACAAGTAATTTGTTTGTATGGATGCTTCAATTTTGTGTATGAAGAAGCTATAATTGAATTAAAGTGATTGAGTTCGTTTTGAACTTTCAATATGTTGATGAATTACATTGTAACAAATTTATTATTGAAAAATTTTTGATTGTGAAATTATGTTAGAATTTCTATGAAGTTTTCAAGTCATATTTTATCCTACTTCACTTTAAATACGTTTACAAAACTGTAAGCAGATAGTGCTCAGGCTTATTTTCAAGAGTATTATCAGTAAAATGATAATGAACAAAATTGTATGATGCCACTACACATTAAACCTTATTAAATTTCAATATAAGATTGGAATTTCAAGAATCACTCTTCAAATTACATCAGATGAAATATTTTTGATGAAGAAAGAGGGAATTGCACTATGAAAATGATTTGTCAGTGTCATGAGAATGGGTAGAAAAGCTTAATTGAAAGAAGCAGAGAGAAAAAAGAAGAGAACAAATAAATAGAGAGAGAGAGAGCGAGAGAGAAAAGGAAAAAAACACTAATACAGGGATAAGGAAAAGAGAGCAAGATATGAAGAAGTACAGAGAGAGGTAAAGAGAAGCATAAACACAAAATGAGAATGCAAGAGAAAACTACGTACAAATAGAGAGAGAGACGACGATCTTGTTCTAATGTAGGTTAAACGGTTTATGAATTTTTTAAGTATTGAGAATTATCTTAAAAAACAAAAAATAATGAGCAAAAAACTTCAGATAGAAAACAAAAGCTCACTCTTGAACTACGAACACCAAATTAATGAGACTAGCAAATACTTGAAAAATTCTCAAGAAATCAAAAATAAAATGAAATGAAATAGGACGCTCACAACATTTTTTTCATTCGTTTTGATCTTCGTTAAACTTGAACTAATTCCTGTACCATAAAAATTAAAATAATAATAATACAAGAAACGATACACACGTATTTTGATATTTTGTTATGAACTAGACAAAAAGTCAAGTTTCTTTTGAAAAGGCGATGAGATGAATAAAGTTTATTTTTTCTTCTTCTTTTATTATGTGCTTATTGTATTGTATTAGAACTCGTTTCCAAGAGCATTGAATTTTCTTATGTTTTAAACAACATTTTTTTTTAAAGAAAGAAAGAAAGATAGAAACTTTATGACATTTTGTCGTATCATGCTGTGTTGTGTGTGGGATTTCTTTCACTTTTATGCTTGTACATACGTCGTCGTCACATTTCTTTATCTTCTTTAATAAAATAACAATAAAAATAATAATAATGAAGAGTAAAAGACAATGTCACCCATTTAAAATTTTAAATTTATGTCTATGAACGTCATTAGAGTAAGTGTGTATGTGACAAGCATTTTCGGTATTAAAGAGAAAAAGTTTGGTTAAAACAGATTTCTTCTGTATAAATTACTTGTTTGTCATTAAGTAGCTAGCATATGATGAAATGAAAAGAAAAATACGAAACAAAAATAAAATTAAAAAAAAACATAAATAAAGCACAGCTGTGATGAATGATTCCTGGACATTGGGACGCCGTCCAATAACGATGACGTATATTAAAGCTTAATACACACATAGCGTGTGTCTCTGTGCCAAGACCTTGATTTAAATTTGTAATGTATATGGCAGATGTTTTATTTCTTCACAAAATTCAATAATAATAATTTTGGATTATTTTTTAATTCAATGAATGAATTTTTATCTCTATTATACTATTTTTTATTATATTGATTTTTTTTTCCTTTATTATGAGTTTCGTGTTTCCAACTTAGAAAATCATAGGAGTGTGTGTGATTTATTTTACTAATTTATTTTGATTACCTATTAATGATGCTGGTAATGATAAAATTCTAATCTAAAATTTGATTACGGATTGATTGCCTTAATGACGTGAGTGAAGTCGTACAACATTGATAAAATATGGTGTAGGGTCATAGAACCCTTATGCGTTTAAATTTCATACAAAGCTTTGTATGGCCGAAATTTCGTGGCTTATCTGTCCGCTCAGATGACAAGAGAGCGCACAAAACACGCGACTTTAAAATCGACGGGAATGAACTGGACGTAGGATGGTCATATTACTCTATAAAATTTATTAAACGTAATTTTTCTCATGAAAATGATTGAGCGGCATATAAACTTCCAAAAAAAAAGTTTCAAAAACAAACAAATTTCATTTCAACACAAACTTTTTCCATCACTCACTAACATTAAAACCAAACCATTTCCAAGCCAGTAAAATTTCAATGTCATTGATTATAAAATAAAAAGAAAATGGGTGTAACCATATAAATAAAATACCAATTTCACATTACAACCATCAGCAACCAACTTTAACCTCCCTCAAATCAATTTATTACTTGTAACATACTGCAGTAGACAGAACAAGGGCATCCTAGAATCTAATGTTGACATAATATATCTGTCATAATAAAAATCATACGACATTTTATCAATTAGTTACTTTGTTGTTTGCCTATGTAAATTATGACTTGTTTACTTTTTGTGTGTAGCACCGCAATAGAAGGCTTTATAACTGGAAAATTTAATTTGTTGTGACGTTAACTACGCATAAATTACTTATGGTGTTTCATGTTTGAGTGACAGTGAAAGTTTAAAATGAAATTAATTGTTTATTTGCTATGAAATTTAATTATTACGTAACGGTTTTTTTTTGCAGACAAAAAATTTCGTGGTTATATGAGAGTTTTGACGGGCTGTTTGATCCTCGGTTCAGTTATGTAGCTTTACAATCTCAAATGCCCCTTTATGGGCTACTCAATTTGAGTTGGAGACCCTCTCAGGATGATAACTGGTTTGGCTGAACCGACGAGTGCACTTATTTCTCAATCAAACCCTTTAAATTTGACATTCAACAAATCTTCCAGTCAAAATTTATTCAAATCTGATAATAAAAACATTAATTTCAATAAACACATTTCATTGTTACGTGAACATTAAAATCGATAAGAATAATATTTTTTTTCACGATATTTAGATTATTCATAAAAGTAAGTATCACAATACATTTGCAACAAGTCATAAAACTGTTATCACATTTTTTTTAATCAAATTTATTGAATCACATTTATTTTGTAATGTGATGAGTCATTGAAATTGAAATAAAAAAAAATATCGTAATCGTATTTTCGTAATAAAACAAAGCCCATAGAATCACATGTAAAATTGATTTTTTTAGTTTTTTCATCGCATTTTTTAAATAAAACATGGCACTTTGAGAGTTGAATTCAAGTAATTACGAAATTGGAAATTAATGTTACGATACTTTTTCAAGTCTTTTTTAAATTTTATTTTTTGAAGATTGATTTTTGAGAGCAGGTGCATTTTGTTTTACAACTCATCATGATTTTTTAATGGTATTACATAAAATAAAAAAATCTAGGACTCTTACAAAAAAAAAAAAAATTATGTCTGGGTTATGAAATTCGAAATGTATCTTTGACACAGATGTGTGAAAATTCTTACACAGGAAATGCTTAAAGTAACTTGACTTTATTACATTGTTGTAGATTTTTATTAGAAAAGAAATATTACATGTGTTATTCACATACAGACAACAAAATTCTTTGTAAAAATGTAAGGCGTTAAATTTTTTGTAAATGGATTAGACCAGAATCTCATAAAAATGAAAGGAAATTGAATAACAATTTTTTTGTGTGTGTATTTTTGTGGGAGATTTAATGTAAAAAAACGATTACAATTCAAAAGTTAAGAGTGTGTCAGGGTGGCATATAAATATGATCAAAAATAAAGTCATGAAATAATATTACAAATAAATTTAGTACGAAATTTCACCACATTTTTAATATGGCGCTACTATACAAATTTAAAGTACAGTTTTTGTCACCCTCAGTTATGATTTTTACATTAAATTTTTTCTTTATGACTTATTTTGTTAGCATTATGAAATGTCATTGCTATTATATAAAATTTTATGCTCTCTAATTTTTTTATACTCTCATTGAATAATTCAGCTCTTTTACTATTATGATAAAAAAGCACGAAAGCAGACTTAATTTATCTGTTATTTGATTGCAAGCGTACTCCACCTTTTTTTTTGCAAAAAATGGGATGGTTTAAATTTATGTTTTGCATCACCTTTGAAATTTTAGTTCCAATTTTAACCATTTTCATCTAAGCGCTTATGTATAAATAATTTGTTTACTAGCGCCAAATGAAATGGTAGTGAAAATTGGTACTAACATTTAGACGGCTTATCAATATTTCACATTACTACCATTTTCTAGTAATTTTTGTATTGATTTCCTTTTAACTTTTCAACACAGTTGAATAAAACATATTCTTTTCTTATCGACACATCATAACTTTTGACATTTATTGATTGCTTTAATACATTTCAATGTCAAATCATGATACGAACGAGCCGGCAAATATGAGTATATTTCCTTGTGTATGTGAGTTATTTTCATACAACATACCATTACATAAATAAAAACTCATCAAAAAAATAATTTATTAAGAATACCAAAACAATATTTTCTTCGTCAACAATATCGTTAACTGTTAAATTGTCGCGACAACCTCATGCTCATAAAAGTTGTCGTCTGTTTGGCTAAAGTTACAATAATTTGATGAAAATATTTGATTTTCTACAACTGTGACACAATTTGTTTTTTTTTTGTTTTATTACATTTATCTGTAAGGCACAGACAGTGATAAAAAATCACGTTTTGCTGTTCCATGTTAGTGATATGATTATTTATTCATTATTATTATTATTGTATATCTTGTTTGAAAGCATTGTAATACTTTTGTTATCGTTTAAATTCTGGTCTTATGACGTTTTTTACAGTGAATTTTGACATGTGTTTCAATTGTAATTTAACTGGAAAATGAATTAAAAAATGAGATGTGATAAGTCAACAAATGAGTGTGAAGTTACGGCCTAAGTCCATGGAATAGAATTCATATTCAATGCACAAACAAAATTTTTAAATGTCATGTAAAATGCTATCCTATGGACTTTGATTTTCATTCACCCATTTTGGCACATTCCACATTTTGTAAATTTCTATGAGAAAATCAGCTAAAAGTTTACTTGTCATAAATCGACAAGTGGCGGTCAATGGGTTAGATTTGAAATATGAGATGTCTGCACCTCAAATTTCGAATTGAATCCGAAAAATTTGTTTTTTATTGCAAGAAACTTCACACTCATATCACCAAACAAAAGGAAGTGACTATGTCATATAATTTTTGAAATAAATTTTGCCATAAACTTATCCAAGATAAGAAAATATATAAAATATTTATTGACACATTTAATTAATTTAACATTAAATCCATGTGAATGATAAATGTCATGATATTTTTTAATGTATTTTCAATATGTGTCAAAATAATAAGATAATACCCATAATTTTCTTTTTTCCATTTAAAACGCAAATGAGAAATTAAATTCAATGAAATAACAATGAAAAACCATAATGATTATTAACATCGAAACAAGATATTTCAATTAAGTACGTGCCTATTAAGTATCACTTTTCATTTTCAGGCTCTTTTGTATTGTAATTCAAGTATCATTTGCTTTTGTTGTTTTTTTTTTATTTTTAATTATTAATGAATCCCCATTTTTCATAAAGCACCATTTAAAATAATAATAATAATAATTGTGGGAAAAATGAAAATTGTTCCCACTGGAATTTAATTCATTTATTAATAAATAAAAAAAATAAATTTCTATAAAATCTGTTTTTTTTGAAATTTAA
This sequence comes from Culicoides sonorensis, assembly GCA_900002565.1. NCBI lineage: Eukaryota > Metazoa > Arthropoda > Insecta > Diptera > Ceratopogonidae > Culicoides > Culicoides sonorensis. The sequence goes on from LN483351.1 coordinate 499,386, forward strand.
TTTAATTTTATTTTATTTTAGAAAATGTGTTTACTTTGAAAATTTTATCGTATATTTTTTTTAAATTACGAGAAAAAGCTAAGAAAAATTATGGTGCGCTATATTTTTGTTATTATTATTATTATTACACAGACTTAATTTGAAATTTAATTGGGTCACGTTCTTTAAAATTTAATATGAAATAATTTTTTTTCTCTTATTATATTTGAAGAACGTTTATTTTTAGTCAAAGACGACAACACAAGCACACAGTAATCGCTTGATAATGAGCTAAAATAAAGAAGGAAATAACATGAATAGCAAATAATGCAATGAAAAAATAATTAAACCAAAGACCCAATATTAAAACAGAAACAGAATTATAAATAAATAGATTCTTCATTGAGAATGTGGCGTTCATATAAAATGAACTATTTTATTAAACTATTACTCACTTGAATTCACACAGACACACACTCATTATTATATGATTTTAATTTCACAGCTGCAATATCAAGTGAATGATTAAATGAAACGATGCGACAAAAAACAGACTAAATGCATAATTTGGTTTTAAGAGTGTGTGTATGAGTGTATGTGTCAATGTAATTTAAATACAAGCAAAATAATCGTAAAATATTATTTTTGAATAAAACATGTTTAGATCTTTCAATGAGTAATTAACAGAAATATTTAAGAGGCAAGTAATATTTTAATATGTGAATTAATGTTTCTCAATTATGTTATAATATGATCAATATTATTTTTTTTTTCAGCAATAGTGAGATATGTTGATGAAAAACTAAAAAAACATAAGAATAGTTCACGGATAGCTGATGCCGAATAGCCGGAAAGATGCCAGGTTAAAAGCAAAGTCTCTCTAATGATGACTCTCTAAAAAACTGACTAGTGAGAGTGTAATAAATCATTTCAGAGGTATCAGCTTAGCATGAACATCTGACTTGGCGCGGCGTAAGTTACATCTACAGTTACCGTTTTCACGAACTAATTTTTATCCGAAACAGTATTTTACATCACGGGGTTAACCTATTCAATTCCTTGTCAAGTTATATACGACGAAGCCCGAACCTGATGCTCTTCAAAAAGTCATTGAAATCACATTTTTGCTCACAATCTGAATGATCCGTAAGTTAGAAATTATTTTTCTTCTCCATGTCATTGATTGTGTGAAAATCTGAGTAAGTAGAAATCAGGCTCTGATTGCAGTTTCAGGCTCTGATTGCAGTCTTTCCAAGGTGAATTTTTACTTCTGAATGAGCAACGGGGAAACCAGGGCCTACCTAACCCTCTCATGTAAATTATCACAGGAATTGAATTCATACTTTTCTATTATTTTTGATAACTTTTAAATTTGAAGATCGAGAGAATTATTTTGTTCGCTATATCAGCTTAAAGCTGAGGTCTGGAAAAGAGATAATATTTTTGGATTCATGGACCTGACCCTGCTTGGGTTTTTTTCATTTTTAATCAAATGTAACATTCATTAACTGCTTATCTCTAGCAAATTTCATGTTATCTGTATTTTATTTTAAATAACACATTAAAAATAAATTTAATTTTCATTTATTTACTTAATTTTTCCAAGAATTCAGAATATCAAACATTTTTGTGTTACATTACATTTATTTTCGTATAATCATGTCATTTCAAACAAACGACACAATGTGTAAAGTGTAAAATATATAAATTTAAATCCAGAAGAAATAAACAAATTAATAAACACACGCAATTTAATTTATTTTGCACAAAAACTGGCATCTGAATCACAGTAGGAGAGTTATTTTCAGAAAATTTTCCCAAGAATCACGTCATCACACGAGATTAAATTGTCTGTTATTGTCATTGACTTTAATCACGCATTCTCTTAATAAAATTTCAAATTCTAGTTAAACTGTATGAGATATTTTGGAGTGACAATAAAATAATGTCAATGAATTTAAATTTTTTTTTTGTAGTATTGAAACATTCAGTTTCCCTTTTCATTGAAGAAACACAAAAACAAAAAAAAACATGAATAGCATTATCACAATCCATGTCGATTTCAAATAAAAATAATAATAAACATATTATTAAATTTTTTCTTTATTTCCATTTTGTAATAATATTTTTTTTGTGTTCAATTTGTATGAAATATTTTGTATAGAAATCAAATTCACAAGTCAGTTTAAAGTTTTACTTTTGAATACACACCTTTGGCAATAATTTTACAACTGTAACAAAACGCACAGATATAAATAAATTTAAAAAAAAAATTTTAAATGAAATAGAGGCAAAACGCTTTCAAGGTTTATTGTTAATTTACAAACATCAGCAAACTTACAAACCAGCAAAAATAAACTTAATTATTGTAATAAAAAAAAAATTTAAACACAAAGAAAAAAAATATTTTTTTTGAGTCTGGTTTTGTTAATAAACTGTAATTTTAAGCGAAATAAAAGGAGAGATACAAAACTGCACGATTAAGACACATAATAACACATAAAGAGAAGTCAAACAAAATTAATGCCGCGATCAAATACGATTTTTTTTAGGGTCATAAACATTTTTTAATGCAATCATCGGTTAAATTGCTCAAGATATTAAACAAAAAATAAAATAATAATACATTCATTTATACGAGTCGCTGCTTTATTATTATTTCCATTTATTTTTGTAATAATATTACTGGACTTGAAGTTGGCGCGTTTATTAGAAAGTGGTTTGTGCAGTTTCACTATAAATGTAAATGCAAATGTGCAAAATGTATGTGATTCGCGTCAAATTATATTTTATTATATTACGAAAATGAAAAATAAAATAAAACAAGATTCAACATGTTCTTTGTTAAGCTTATACAATAACGATATTTCGATTTTTGACTTGATTTTATTGTAAATGTTGAAATGAATCAAAACCGAGTGAAGAAATGATGAAATTAGAGTCACAGTGGGATAAAAGAGAAAATTTAGAAGATAAATTTCGATAATCAAGCCATGAAAGTAATAATCAATGTGTTAATTGCGATACCTCTTTCATTTTGTGTGTCTGGCATCTGCTTTGTTTCTTAAATCATCAAATAAAATTTCATCGTGATTGAATGGACTTGGATTGTTAACGTTAATTTATTATTATTAATCAAAGACGTTGATGAAAGCTGATGAAAGGTTATTTACGTCATTTTTTTATGATTGTGTTATTTTTTTGTCTATTGTTCGAACAAAAAAGTCAGATTATTTTATGGATAATCATGACAAATCATTGAATTTCTCTTTTTGATGTCATAAATGGGTATTTTATTATTTTTATTATTATTAGTTTAATTAATTACATTCAATATTATTTTAATTTTTTATATGCATTGCAGAAGAGATGAAATTAAAAGTGCAGATGCAGTCATCGGGCAATGCACTTCTGATTTGATTAATTGAAAGAAAAAAAAGGGTTGAAATAAGAGCATTGTTAATTTTTGAATAATTGAAAGTTAAGTGAAATTAGATTCAAATTTCTTCAAACTTCTGTTCATATTTGAAAACGTCTCGCAATGCTAAATTAAATACATAGCAAACGGACTTCTTTGCTTGGTGCTTACAAGGCTTACGAAGGTTGAAATGTTATCGTATTTCTAAGCTCGTCTGATGGCCTGTGCGTTGGCTTAGTAACAGCCTTATAGTTTTCTTTGAAATCTTATTTTGTAAGGAAATTTCTAAGCTTGGATTGTCAGATATCGAATTTTGAACGAAGCAAAGTAGAAATAGCCTACTGTGACTCTGGGACTAGACTATCGTTCGTAACCTCTTCTGCTAACGTGTAGTGAATGTAACTTTTAGCTAAATTCAATAAAAATTTCAAAATTAAACGTCTAAGCCCAGTTGTTGAACAGAATTTGATTTTATTTTTTAAGCACCCTAATCTCATTGTAACGATTACCAATAACTCGACCCTACAACATACACACTGCATAAAAACTATCAAGTAGCACTTGGGTTCAAGTATTTTGGTATTTTCATTCCATTATCATAAGTGTTCAGGTCCTAAACTATAAAATTGCCTTAACTTCAAATTTGTCTGTAAATCGTGATCAAATTTTCCTTCATAGAATAAATTTCCTGGATTAGTAATTCACTTCCCCCTTTTTACACTAAAATAAATTTAATATTTGCTTTATTTTAAATTCCCATTACATAACTCCACTTCTTAAAATTCTTAAAACGATTTTACAAAGTCGAAAACTATTAAAACAAAAAAAAAACATTTAATTTTTTTGAATCATCAAAAAATAAATCATATTCATCCATTCTAAAACATAAATCCATTTAAATTGACTGTAAAAATGTTATTGACCTTCCTCTTTTCATGTGCATTCATATCAAGTGTTTCTCTAATAGCTTTCAAATAAACTCACAATGGCCATAGAGAACTTTTAAAACTATAATTCAATTATTGAAAGAGCATGTCTATTTCATTTATATGAGTGTGTGTGTCCAAATTATAAAAGTTTTTGTTAGATAGGCATAGAATTTTATGAATTATTGACAAATTTAATACGTTTCTCTTCTTAAATATTTAATTTGAGCTGAGATTTTAATGCGGGTGTGGTGTTTAAATTTAAAATTTTGTTTAAAATAAAATTCAAACAGTAACTGTCTAGTAAATAACCCGGATTATTTTTCTCACATACATTAAATGCATGTGTATTTAAAAAAAATATATCTCAAATCAAGCCCTTTACATTAATTTATTTTAAGTTTATCACGATATCAAATTAATATTTTGAAAATCAATACAAACAACATTTAACCACATAAAAAATTGAAACTGTGTTTCCTAAATACTTTGTATACCCATATAAAATCAATAAAATCAATAAATATTAACATTAATAATATTCCACATTGATTAACTTTTAATTTTTCATTTATTTACGACAAATTAGTAATTTATTGTTGTGACTGGAATTGATATTTTAATATTTTTTTGAGAGATTGATGTTTATTCATTGTAATTTCATGACTCATAAATTAAATGATATTATTTTTGTGCTTCTCAAATTAGTATCAGTCATTTATTTGAATGAATTGACAAAATTTATATACATATTTGGAAATGATAATGATAAAACAATTGAATTATAATTATATTTATTGTTTATCTTTTTTAAATTTACTCATTAATATTGCAAGCATATGGCTCATTTGTGTGTATTTCAATTGTTTATTGTTTTCCGTTGCCAAAATTCATTAAATTTAAGTATCATGTGCGAAAACAATAGTCAACTGAATAATTATTTACATTCAAAAAAATATTTTTGATGATTTTTTTGTTTTGGAATTTAATTTTTGTGATGAAAATTAACTGAATTGAGCAATTTTCTCTATTGGTTGGTCAACACCGGCTAAGGACCTTGGCGAATTTGCTCCACTGTGGTTTCTGTATGGAAAAAAGGAGATTTAACAGTCACTGTTTGACTTTTTCTTTTAAATTACATTTAATGGAAATTTCCATCATTTTCCAGAATGCTCAAATGCCAAATCCATGACTGCTGTGCGAGTCATCCTAGAAATCTCATCTCATTACCTTCAGTAAAATTTAACATAATTAACACTTATGTTCAAATGTAAATTTAAAGCATCTCTTCATATTCAGTTCGACACATTATCTCAATGACTCACTTCATTTCATAATTGTTCAGAGGAGAAAAAAAAATTGAACATCTCCTTTTAACCTAACATCAATTAACGTCAATTTGATAAGGGTTATCATCTATTGAATATTTGCTATGAAATTTATGGATCGTCATGGTTATTATTATTATTGCCATTAAATAGCTACCTTATAACTCAATTACACATTTTCACATATCTAGCTTAACAGTAGTAATAAAAGTAATAATTTCAATACTGTCCTTTATAAAAGTTGAATTAAAGTGATCAAATGTGAAATAATATGACTTGTCATGGTTAAAAAAGTAAAAAAATACACCATATGTGTGTTTTGTGGTAAAGATGATTTTCAATTCAATTATTTAAAGAAAAGGAAAAAAGGGTTTTGTTGTAAGACATTTATAAATTGAAAATAATGGAAATGATTTGATGGATGAATGGAGATTTGGGGTAAGATTTTCATTTTTATTTTCTTTTTAAAAAGGTAGGTAATAAAAAAAAGAATACAAGTCAAATAATTATAACATTTTATTCATTGTTGTTTTTCTTCAATATTCTCCCATGTTTAAATTCATATTAAAAATAAACAAAGCCCTGTGGCATGGATTGAACCTTTAATGTGAGAAGTGTGTAAAATAAATCTAGGTATTTTGAAATGAAAAAGATTGATGATTTTTTGTCACATAAATACAAGTCAAGGACACACTCTTCAAACACAGAAGAAAGTGAAAATGAGTTGTATGAAGGTCATTTATACAATTTTTTCCTTTTCATCACCTGAATTTATTGAAACACTTAAGATCAAGACGAGTGATAACAAATTAATTTTTATCAGCAGACGACAAGAAAATAAAAATAAATGAAAATATCATGAAAACATGGTGTGAGTAGTCAACAGCTACTTTAAAAAAAAAGTGATAAGGTAACGCATACACGTGTCACATTGAAATGAAAGAAATTCCATTGAACGTTATCGTGAATTAAAGTTCGTTCAGATTCCAGACCAAAATTATCGCACAAAAAAAATAAACAAAAATTAACTTTCTGGTAAATTTAGTGCAATATGAAAGTGACATCGTAATGTGACATTTATCCTAATTTTTGTCCTATGAATGTACCTTTGATAAATTTCCCTGTCACTCTTGATTTGGCTCCTTACATTTTTAAACACATTCACATATTATAAAAGTCAACAGACTTTATTTATGTGAGTTTTGTCTTGTTTATTTATTTTTTTTTATATAAAAGCAAAGATGTTCGTACCGTAAGAAAAAATGTGTGTCCATACAACTGACTAAGAAGTGTTTTATTAAATAAAATTGGAAGAAAGTCAAGTTAAAATTCAAATAACAACAAGAAAAAGAAGAAAAAAAAAAGAATGTGAGTATAATGGATGTTATGTTATTTTATTAATAATTCAATTTTTGGGACGTTATACAATTTTTGGTGAAATTGAGATTGAGACTGAGATGAAGAAAAAGGGGATGCTGGACATGAAACTCAATTACAATATAAAAAATATATAAAGTGTCTCGAATGGCAAAAGAAAAGTTTATCTTAATTAAAATTAGTTACAAAAAGTATGTGATCTTAAAAGGGAAATAAATGCAATGAATTGAGTAAACTGTCGTTTTATCGAGCTCTTGGGAATGAATTAGGATGAATTTCATTTATTTATGATTTTTTTCGCAAGTAAGTGGGAGGGTATTTTTTTTTCTTGTAATATTCCTAATGGAACATTTAAAAGGAAATTTTTTGGCATATTTTGTTTGACATTTAATTTTATTTGAATACCAAAAATCACATGAGACTAAATTTAATTTTTGATAAAATATTGATCAAAACATTTTACATGGGAGATTTTTCGCTTTTCAGGACTTGGCTCCCACTTGCACGTGTATATGGATGGTCTCTAGAACTGTCCGGTAGCAGTTTCGCATTTCATCTCTTCAAATCCAAACTAACCAAGAAAGACCAACTAAGACCAAATTTTTGAAATAAAAGAATTTTCGGAATCAGAACCCCTCTTTCAATACTATGCCCGTTAAAGTTAAAACAGGATTTCCTTCAAGCCCCGAATTTGAGAGCACGGTGAAGAATTAATCGTTTTTTAAATGTTTGATTCCATTCATCATATTTGAAGAACAAGAAGAAAGTTTATTTCCTTTTATCAAAAAGCAATTTCCATGAATTGGGTTTCCTCCGTTCAAATTCATAATAATAATGATCATAATAATCGAAATCATCACAAGAAGAAGGAACATCGAGTTATATTGTTCAAAATTATTTTTATGTTATAGCGCACAATTTACTATAAACTTTGTCAATTTCCTTTCTTTTTCATTCCTTTACTTCAGAGAATACATCAGACGATGAACACAATAAAAGTGATGAGAAGAAAAAAATCCATATTTTTTTTCTATTTTTACAATATTAAAAATTTTCTCTTAGTATTTTTTCTTTTTCATTCATTCATTTTATGTCGCTTTTCATTTTTTTATTCATATAAATATTATTTTTTCTGTCATTTCTCTAAAGACATCTTTAAATAAACGACCAGGAACTTTTTTTTCCCTTGAAAAATAAAATATTATTATTATTATTACATTTTTCATGGAAAAAAATATTATTTTCAATTTATTTTATAACAAAATTATGTCCAGAACTGTGTCAACAAACCCAGAAAAATTCAATATTTTCTTAACAGAATCGTATTTTCAATTTCTTTTAATTATAGTGAAGCAAAAGTAAAATAAATAAATATTTGAATGAATTAAAATCGAGTTACATTGCAAAAAACCTGGTGTTTATTTAAAATTTCATCTTTAATTCAAAGAAACAAGTATAAATTTTATACAATAAAATAAATAAAGCGAAATCGCGTTATTTATCGTATTGCAAAATACTGAAAACAAAAAATAACTGCATTATAAAATGTTATGAAAGAAAAAAAATAATATAAAAGCATTCACAAGAATTGCATTCAAAAGAGGAAATCAAATTATAAAAAGAATAAAAAAAGTGGGAATCGGATTAATATCAAAAGCCAATCAAGAATTATACATGTGTGTTGTAATACTGCATTTAATCGATACAATGCTCTTGATATCGTTATTTCAAATAAAATAAAATTAAATGAAGTAAGGCCATTACAATTTTCCTTTTTGTTTCTCGTCGCAGTCCGCTCAAAATAATAAGAAGGAGGAGGGATGAATAATGGTAATAAAATAATGAAATTTATAAACAAATGTCATGAAAAAATTTTTTTCATGTGAAAAATATTTTAAATATTTATTGAAAAAAAAATCAAGAAAATTAAGTAAGTTTTGGATTTTCTGCAAGTTGAAATTAACAAAATATTCAGTAAAACTGTTTTTAAAATTTGAAAAATTTAAGATTGTTAAATATTTTCAAGGTTTTCAATGGTTTTCATTATTTTATTACTATTATTCCCTCTCATTATTCCCTCTTCACTTTTATGAAATAAAGAAGTAGGAGGCGACGAGAAACAAAAAGGAAAATTGTAATGGCCTAAAGTAAAATAAACAGGTTTTCTGGTTAAGTCTAGACAGGAACGTTTTTTTGGTCTTTTTTTTTGGTGTATGGAATTTTTTTTTTTTGGTTACAGAATAAATTTTGTTGAAATGTTTCGTTTCTTTTTCATGTAACAGTGTCCTTTTTCTGAGAAGAATGATGAATGAAATTTTTTTGAGGGTGCAATTCCATCCACTAGAATTCATGAATAATTTGTTACCAACATCCCATTTCCTCTTCGAAGAATTGGTTAAATGAAGAATTTTCTTATTACAGTATAATAAAAATAAGCCTCCGGAGGTTGGGTGGGTTTTCCCTTCTAACAATTCATTTTAATTCCTTAAAATTTGTATACACACTTTAAGAAAATCCTCGCCCTAAAACATTTTTGCACACTTATATCAAATCTCGTTCGAAATCAATACAAACAAATGATCTCCCTCATATTTGATTGTCATGCTCTTCAAAATCCTAAAATATAGTAAAAAAAATTTAAATTGTGATCGTGAACGATTTACATGAGCGCATTTTTAAATCGAAAATGCACCATTTTGGGAAAGTTTGCCATTTTTAGAATGACCACAAAATTTAAAGTTCGAATTTCACTGACTTTTTACTGACCATCGGAATTCCCTGACTTTTCCTGGTTTTCACCTTTTCCGGATTTTAGACTTTTATCGTAAATGGCGACAGACGCACGAACGGCAACCAAAATCACAATCGTACTTTTTTACAAATCGACAGATATGCTCAAAAAAAACAAAACAAACGATTGAATACTAAAAACATACAAAACAAAACAAAAAAAGGTTCAATTCTTCTCATCCCTTCATCACTAGTCACTGAACGGTCCAAATCACACCAAGTCATATCCATTTAAAACAGATTTGAAAAAAAATATTGAGTCGTATTGAAATGCAATGAAGCAAAAATGTTTACCAAAAAATTTCAATTTACACGAAAATAAAATGGATACGAAAAAAAAATTTTCTGAAGGTCGTTTTATGAAATTTTTTCCTTGAAAATGAGATACCTTACTTTAAAATAAAATAACAACAAAAACAAATTAAATCACTTACCTTATCAGCTGGTATGTGCTTTGAAGACATTTTTAATTGATATTGAGTGTGATCTGAGCTTATAAATTGAGCTTTTAACTGGAGTAATCCCTTATTTATTTGTATTTATGTGAAAAAGCAGCACAATGAAATGAGTAATCCAATAAAATGTTTTTTATTTTCCTTTTATCTCACGATAAATACTGATTATTTATTTTTTGTGCAATTAACTTGTGATATTTTTGTACAATTTCTGCTTCCTTATCAGTAGTACACTTTAGAGAATTTGCACCATAATAAAAATATTTTATTTTATAACGAGATTTTACAATTCCAATTTTTTCATGCAATGTAGTGTAAGGTTACGTAAAATTTTCCTTCCAGCTTTTCCCAGGTTTGAAATAAACTTTTATTTCATTTTATACACAAAATTTTATACAAGTTTAAAAATTAAATAACAACAATTAAGGAATAAGGAAATTTGATTCACACAATTTACACTTCAATTTAATATATTTTCAATTAGACGATACAATTTTTATTATTTTTATTTTAGTATCGATTCAATTTTCTTGATGATTATTTTATTTGAAATTAAATTTTTATTTTTCTTTTTTTATGAAATTTACGTCGCACAATTTTTTGTGTGTTGTTTTTCTCTTTTTATTATTTTTTTTTTATTATGGACCTTCGTCACTCACACAGATTCGTATGATGTACGTGAACAGAGTTGTACAACAAAAAAAAATTATATATTATTTTATTTTAAAACTTTCACTACAATTTTGATGGATTTTAAGCACCAATTTTTCTACAATATCATGATACGCGATAAGGCAAATATGCCATCGTTATTTAAAATCACTTTAACCAGCTGAAAACTTGGAAAATTCGATAGAAAAATAATTTTTTCACAATTTTTTTTCCCTTTTCCTTATATGTAATTACATGTACACGACTTTGATTGTGTGAACTTGGAGCTGGAGTGAGCACGAATGAGAATTTTTAGCTTAAATTGTGGCACTCGAAAAAAGTTCGTCTTTTAAATTGATGGGAACGAGCTTGTTGTGATGAAATCCATGCGATTAACCTCAATGAAAATATGAATTTTATGAAGGATTTGAATTGTTTATAGAGTTTTGTGATTAGGGTTTCAAATTAGTTATGGGACAGAACAGTTTTAGGACGCATCAAGAGTTTTCTTTAATTCATCAATGAAAATTAATATATTTTTATAAAACAAAAAGTGTGGCAGATAATTCAGAATCTGCACTGCATAACTAAATAGATTTTTTTGATATTTATGTGAAAAAATATACTTTATTCTTTAAAAGAAAAAAATAATGTTCACCTCTCTGCATCATAATAAGAAAATGGCTGTTCTTCGTTATTTTCAACTTAAATAAATAAAGGCATTTTTCACTGTTTATATTGTTATTTTTACATATTTGAGTTATTTAGACTCTTAACTTTTGATTTGATATAATATTTTGTAATTAAATCACATTTTTTATAACAAAATAAGTAAATCAAAAATTCATTTCAATTACATATTATGAGACGCACAACAATCAGTTGCGTGGACAAAATTTTATCGTATGTGTATAGATACAAAAAACATATGTTTTTGAACAGAACATTTTGTTGTGTGTCGAATATGGCCGGACAATAAATTTGACTGTGTTTATGTGATGAAAAATGGCAAATTTATAAATTCAAAAATATCAAGGAAAGTTATGATTTTATAAAATATTATTAATTGAAATCAAGAGTAAACATATTCAATTACAAATTTGATTGATGAAAATAGTGATAATTTGATTAAATATGTATTTAAATTGACTGTCCAGAAACTAATTTACCGTCCTAGTCAATAGATTAATTGTCCAATAACTATTAAATCACATGAATTTTTAAATCCAATATTTTATCAAGTTCTGCTTATTTTTTTCGTCAATCAATTGCAGAATTTGAAAGAACAAGATCAAAATTAGTAAATACAATGATTTTTAAAACATTCTTAGCTAAATATGAATGTTTAAATATAAAGTAAAAATTCAATGATCTAACTCTTGGACAACTGCTCCGAAACCCTACTTGTAATGGAAAAAATAAGATTTTGATCCTGATTTTTTGAATGTTAAAAGAAATTGTGTTATTTTGATTAAATTTTTATGTTATTTTCAACAGAATCGAATCGAAAACGAAAAGTTTTTGCTCAATTTGAATGTCATAGTGTTGAGTGAAGTTGCTCAATATCATATGATTTTATTTAAAATGACTGATTTACAGTGCCTTGCACAAGTTGGTTTTTTTGTAAGGATATTTGAGCCCTTGATATTAAATTAATAAAATGCACTCTAGAGATAAGCAGGTTAAATTTGACATTTCATTTTGTATAATACGTATATACACATACGTAAACTTCAAAAAATTTGTACAAACTTAAATAAAAATTGTTTTCGAATGTTTCGAACCGTCAATTTTACCTGACGAGGCTTCCGATTAGCTTAAGCATTGAAATTCATCTATTCCGGGACTGAAAAAAACGAGATTTCGTCTCATTTTAGTCTGTCAAAAAATCGAGTAGAGTTTGTTTTGTGATAAGAAATACACGAAAGCACTTTTTATTTTGATTTTTTCTTTAAATTTTTAGAAATATTTAGTTTCATTTAAAAAACAAAATAATTATTCAATTAAAATAAATATAAGGAAAATAATCGAGATTCAAAATGTTCGTAAATCGTGCCAGATTCTCGACATCAGTGCTCACTCAACAGGTACAGTCCAAGGTTCACGGCCTTGAAATGTTATTTACAAATTTGTGTATTTTCTGATTTTTCATTACAGATAAGAAGATTGAAAAGTACACTTGTATTGGCCGAGCACAATAATGAGGTGTTAAATCCGATTACAGCAAATACAGTTACAGCAGCCAAAAAATGTGGAGCTGGTGATATCACAGTTCTTGTTGCTGGGACTAAATGTGGACCTGTAAGTGATTTTCTTTGTTGTTTTACATGTGATTTTGTTAACCAAAAATGTTGTTTAGGCCTCTGAAGCAGCTGCTAAATTGGAAGGCGTTTCAAAAGTTTTGGTTGCTGAAAATGCAGCTTTTAATGGATTTACAGCTGAAGCTCTCACTGCACTCCTTGTTGCCACGCAAAATCAATATAAATTTACTCATATCTTATCAGGTGCTACGGCCTTTGGAAAAGCTGTTTTACCTAGACTTGCTGCCAAATTAGATGTCTCACCAATTTCCGATATAATTGATGTTGAATCTGAAGACACTTTTGTCCGTACAATTTATGCAGGAAATGCAATTTTAAAGTTAAAAGCAAAGGATCCAGTTAAAATCATCACAGTACGTGGAACGAATTTTGAGGCAGCCAAGGAAGGGGGAAGTGCTGCAATTGAAAAAGCACCAGAGGGAGATTTCAAAACAGATTTAACGGAATTCATTTCACAGGAACTCACAAAATCGGAACGTCCAAGTTTGACAGCAGCTAAAGTAATTATTTCTGGTGGACGTGGCTTGAAATCAGGAGATAACTTTAAATTGTTGTATGACTTAGCCGATAAGTTTGGAGCTGCAGTTGGTGCTTCTCGAGCAGCTGTTGATGCTGGTTACGTTCCAAATGATTTGCAAATTGGACAAACAGGAAAAATTGTTGCTCCAGTATGTTAATTTTGTTTTCCTCAGAAGTTAATTTAAATAATTTTTTTAATTTTTTTAGGATCTTTACATTGCTGTAGGCATTTCAGGAGCCATTCAACATTTAGCTGGCATGAAAGACTCGAAAGTTATCGTTGCAATCAACAAAGATCCTGAAGCTCCAATTTTCCAAGTGTCAGATTACGGATTAGTTGCTGATTTGTTCAAGGCAGTGCCAGAACTCACAACAAAAGTTTAAAAGTGATTTCAATTGCAATTAGATAATCGATTAATGTGAAATTTTTTTATACACAAAAATATTCAAAAACCTGTTTCATATTGAAAAATTTTTATTCTTAAAACTTCCTTGAGAGTCTTACATTTAAACATTAAAACAAATCTTCATCATCTTCGTCTGCATTGTCCTGCAGCCAATTATTAACTTCTGTTTTTGCAGGTAAACGCAGTCTCCATTCATCTGTAAAATATTCATAAACGTCTTTGCCCAAGCGCATAATTTCACATGAAATTTTCTTTTCATCACTTTTCCATTCTCTTTCGTTATTTCCGAACATTTCCATTTTGAGTAATGTTGACATGGCATTTGATAGGTATCTTTTTATTCCATTGAATAATTGGGGCTTTGTGAGAGAACTTGGTTTTGGTGTGCCTTGTGTTATTGGTGATGTTTCAGTTTTTGGAATCGTTTTTTTAGGTTCAGGGTCTGTTTGAACGAATTTGGCTGATTTCATGATTGGTTTCCGTTTTTCTTCTTTTGCTTCCTTAAGTTCACGTTGCAACTCCATGACTTTCAATTCTAACGATATTATTTTTATGTTACTTTGTTCTAATTCTAAGGTTGCTTTTTGTTCATTTTCTCGCAATAAATCTTTTTCTTGTGTCACTTTTTTCAGTTTCTCCAACGTTTCATTTTGAGCTTTCAAAAGATTGGCAACTTGTGATGTTTCACTGTTGAGAATTTTTGTAGTCGGAGTAATGTTTGTGCTGATGGTGGGTTCAATTTCACGCGTTTCCGTTGAAATTGTCTTCATTATATTTGTGCTATTCAGTATTTTTATACAAGGTTTTAATTTTTTGATCGGAACTGAAGTGAGTACGATACTGTTATTTTCGGAAATGGCAGGTCGTTTCAATACTTTTTTAACTGGAGTTAAAATTATTTTTTCTGGAATTTTTTTAACTGGCTCCTGTGTGACACTTTTTGGATTAACATCACAAAACTCAATTGGAATATCGGCAATATTCTGTTCGTTCAATGAAAATGATTCACGTTTAGTACTATCACTCGAAGTTTCTTCAGTTGTCAAATTAACAATTGTGGGATTCTCATGATCTTCGACTAAATACTGATCAAATTCATCATCAAATTCACTTTTAACTGTCATTGTAGCATCTAATTTGTTGTCTTCCTTCATTTTTTCCAAGTCATACACTTTCCCGGTTTTAAGGATTTTCAATAAAGTTGGGTATGCAACTCTAATTAGTCGTTCTTTTTTGATATTCATAAACATATGAACACGAAAATGATCCTCGCATACATTGCGATTCCTTAACTTTGAGTCATCAAGATCCAGGAATGAGAAATTGTTTGAAAATGTGATCCATTTTTTTGTGCTGAAATTAAATTTTAAAAATGTATACTATACAAATCATAGATGCAAAAAAATATTTACCGTTCAGGATCTTTAGTGGGATAATGAAAAAAATGCTTTCCAGGGGATGAAGCTGTTGAATTTTGACATCCACGAAATGTACATCGACAACCGCCCATGACGAAAATGTCACTTTTAATATTTTATTAATTCAAAGTAGATTTTGTTTTTTATTTAAACAAATCAAAAATAAAAGACGCTTTTGATTTAAATTTTCAGAAGAATGTAAACAAAAGTCATCTTTTAAAATTTAAAATCTCCGCTTTGCATCAATCCAGACAATCAAATCCCTTCAATTGTCATTTTCCAAAAGATGACATTCAACGTCATCTGTCAAATGCATAACCGTCAATAATTTGTCTGCATTTTGTATCGTATATTTTTTTTACAAAAACCAATTTAATTGTATTTTAACTTAATTTTATCAATTTAATTAATGAAAATGTTAAATTTTAATAGATTTTAGCATTGCAATTTAGAAATAATGAATAATTTTAACAGATTCGGACATTTATTAGGTAAAAATTTTGTCTTGAAAATTGTGATCGATGCAGAGAAAATTTTAAATTTGATAAAATATATTTTCAGGTGTGATAAATGTTGGAAATGCATATTGTAAATTTTTGGTGAGTAATTTAACTTTTTTCAATTTAGTGCAATATCTGAGATTAATGAAATCAAATTAAATTAGCAAACCTTTAAATTTTAAAGTCGTCCTTGACCTTCTAGATTCTTAGCACGTATCGTACGATGCCTGTGTATACAGTGTTTATTATTGCATCAAATCAATTAGAAAAAATCTATTATGCAATATAAAATTATTTTTAAATTTTTATTGAACAGGTGTATGCAGCAAAAAATGCAGAAATTTTAACATGTCATGAAGTAAAATTAACTGAAATTTCAAATCTGCCAGGATGGTCAGAATTTGATGGCAATGTGATATGGCGTAGTGTACTTGAATGCATTGAAGTATCAATTAAAAATCTCTTGATTTTGGATATAAATCCAGCTGATATTGTCGCGCTAGGGATTTGTAATCACAGGGAAACGACAATTTTATGGGATTCAAGCACAGGATTTCCAGTTTATAATGCAATTGGTAGGTTTTCGAATTAATGTGAATTAAATTTATTATTTAAATGTATTTTCAGCATCAAGTGATACAAGAACAAGTGAAATCCTTTCTCGGATTCTATTGAAAACGAAAAATAAAATAAATTATCTTAAGGAAGCTACTGGACTGCCGCTAAGTACGTGTTTCAGTGCCATTAAAATAAAATGGTTGATTGATAATGTGAAGGAAGTACGAGATGCAATTGAAAAAAATACGTGTCTTTTTGGGACTCTTGATACTTGGATATTGTGGAATTTGACTGGTGGTGTTGATAGTGGAGTTCATGCAACAGATGTTACCAATGCAAGTCGCACTATGCTTATGAATATTGAGAGTCTTCAGTGGGATACTCGTCTCACAAGTTTTTTCGGTATTCCACAAAAAATACTGCCCCAAATCAAGAGTTGTTCAGAAATTTATGGATATGTGAATGCTGGTCTTTTGACAGGCGTTCCAATTGCATCGATGATGGGTGATCAACAAGCCTCATTACTAGGACAACTTTGTGTTAAAGCTGGTTCAATTACATGCAGCTATAATGAGGGAAGTTCGTTATTATTTAACACTGGCCAAGAAATAATCGATTCAGATAACGGACTTTTAAGTACAGTAGCATTTAAATTAGGTCCAGATGCAGAGACATTTTACGCTTTAGAAGGAATAGCACCATGTGCTGGAACTGCAATAACATGGCTTAATGATACTCTTATGATTCCAACACAACAGTTGGGCAACAATAATAGTCCTAATTGTCATAGTACCTTAGTCCATAGTTTAAGTGATCCTCAGGTGATAGGTGGAGTTCCAAGTACAAGTAACACATATTTTTCAGGCGTAACTCATTTAAATCCCTTAGTCAGTAATAATAATTATCGAGCTCCAATTACCACTCGTATTTGTGATGAAATTACCTTTGTACCAGCATTTAGTGGCTGGTATTCACCTTACTGGAAGTACAATTCACGTGGCATTATTTCAGGACTAACGTCCCAAACAAAATCTCAACAAATAGTCTATGCAACATATGAAGCAATTGCATTTCAAACAAGGCAATTTCTCGAGTCCTTAACAAGGGATTGTAAAATGTGGCCACCAATAGATCGATTGTTAGTTGGAGGTGACATTGTGACCGACAATAATTTCTTATTACAGCTTATAGCGGATTTGTGCGGTTTAACTATCGAAAAACCACAGACAACGTCACCTCCTTGTCTGGGTGCCATGCTAGCAGCAGGATTAGCAATGAAAATTCTTACCTTAGATCATTTTCGCACGTATTGTGTTCCTCCAGTTGACATATTTCAGCCATCGATTGGAGATGCACGTGAGTATTTCAAATAAAAGCCAAATATAATGAATTAACATTTCAATTTAATATTTTTTTTTTTAGTTCGTGACGCTCGATTTTCCAGGTGGATGAAGACCGTTCAAAAATCTTTAGTACTTGAGTATGGTGGGAAATCAAATTCAAGAGCGGTTTCAACCGAATTCCTTTTTGAAGATAAAACCAATGAAAGACCCGTCAGCTACTCAATTCCTGGAACTATTTTCCTCTTTTCATCTTTCACAATTTTATTGGTGGCTGAAATTTTGCTACAAAAATAACCTACGATTCGAATATCAATCTAGATTGCCATTACTATGAAAACAACAATCGAAACCCCTTGTTACTAGTCGTTATTTAATAGAAACTTTAATATTTCATTGAAATTTCTCTAATGTTATTTAAAAAAATATTGGAATTTAAATAAAAGAAGAAAAAAATATTTAATTGTAAATTTAACTGAATTTTCATTATTTACACATTTGAATTATATTAATGTAAAATGTCATTCCAAAACAAACTGAACGTCATACATTTTATTATTTTTATTCGGTCAACCTTCGATAATCATCAAATATTGATAAAGTTTTGATTCAGAATAGTTTTTTGATTAACTTTAAATAATTCTTCATCATTACATTTAAAAATTTTCATATAAAATTAAATTTTACTCATACAATAAATTTTGCATCGATACGATATCAGCTGTTACGTAGGGAAACAATAATATTTACTAAACGGCAACGTCAACTTTCAAAATTGTATTTCGTAAATAATTTGTGTTTTTTTTTACATGGAAAAATAAAATTTGATATTTATAGCATAAGTGACATTGTTAAAAAGTTAAAAATATTGAAAAACAATTAAATTCAAGTTGAATAATACGAATTAGAAATAAATTTGACATAAAATGTCTTGGTTAAAATTTACAGACAATTTAACAAAAATAAAAGATGAAGTTGCAAATTTCGCGACTGAAGTTTTGGCGCCTGATCTTCCTCCAGACGAGGCTGGAGCACAAGCACTTGATCCAAATGAAATGAAGAAAAAGGAAATTTCTGAACAACAAATTCAGGAGCTTACAAATTTGTGTGCAACGCAAGATGCTGAGGTAAGTTTTGAAGTAATTAGAATGGTTGTTTCTCTAAGTACGTGATGTTAGTTTAAATAACTACGACGTAAATGTTTTTGTTTAATTTGGTTATTGATGGAAGGGTTATTAAATAGTTTTAATTTAATCGATCAAAGTTTACGATATGGAGGATTTAATTAAATGTTTATTTTACGGGGTCTTAATTTGCTTGCATCCATGAAAATGAACAAAATTCAAGTTTATGGATCCTTGAATGGAACAACAAGGCCTGATGATTTTTTTTACAGAACTATGAAGGAATTAAGTATTATCCCGGAAAAGCGAAGCCTCAGGTTGGCATTCGATCATTTCAGATGAGGTTCCTTTAAAAATCTTCCGACTGGTCACTTATCATCTGATATGACCATCAGTTTTGTTTTTTTTTGTGACCAATCATCATGAGAATTTATTTCATTATTATGATCACACGTTACCCGGAAGTGAATTTTATGGATAAATTATTTAAATTCAAAAAATTCTCCTTCGATTCAGAAATTTGCCTCAACTTTTACCACATTCAAAAGTTTTCTTACTTCAATATCATAAATGGATTAAATTAAACCATCACAATCGATTTCAACTTAAATAACACATTTTTCGCCAAATGATTTAATTTTTTCGATATCTTGATGCAGCATGTCTCATAATTTAATCAAATCCCAATTAAATGAATATTTCATTAAATTAACAAATAGAAATCAATTATTTCCAGTAAAATAAAAGTATAACAATAATAATTAAAATACAGAGAACAAATAATCAATCGTTTACTTTTTATATGGCGATATGGATCATAAATCTTTTTGAAATACATAATTTCATTATTTCACTCCATTTTTTTCGCGATAAAAAAACAAATATATAGTTTATCAATGATATACGACATAGCATATGGATGTTGTTTGCATAAAAAAATATGGTGTATTTGTATTTGATAGCATAAAAAAAATAATCACTTGTACTTTGTAATGTGATATTGCTTATAAGGCTTATGATAGAAAATGATTGTCGCACTCATTTTTTTTGTTTTTTCCTTCAAAAGCCTAAAATTCCTCTTTTCTTCAACGTATTCTGATATTCGGCAGCGTATCTTGAATTTTATTTTATTTCTGTCTCCTTTGGCTATTCATATAATAGATCGATTTTCGAAAAAACTGCTCCACATGGTCTCTTTATTCATTCAATATGATGATTCATTGGGTTACAGAACCCGTTTAGTGGTCTGTATTCTCATTTTTCAATGTGGCAAATACCAACTCAATTTAAAAATTAAAATTTGCTCGAAAATTGTAATCAAAGTAAAATCTATTAATACGAAACTAAATTTTACATTTTTTTCAAATTTTATTCAGTTAACGACATTAAGACGCCAAATCGCAGAATTACAGCAAAGTCAACAAATAAAATCAATTGAGGCAAGCATTAGTGGCAGCAGTTCAAAACCAAATACGGTGAGTCACATTTTATTTGTTTTCCAAAAATTTTTATCGTGTTTTCATTCAAATACAAAATCAAAATACACATTTTGTTAACAAATATACCATTAATCAATGTTTTTCGATATGATAAGAATTTTATATTCTATTTTAAACATTATCAGTGCTAAATATAAATTAACTTTAAATTATAGAAGAGCTTGATAATAAAATCGTGAAATAGTGAAAAAATACGTTAAAATTATTATCAAAAATTCATTTCAAATGAAAGAATTGCTTTCCTTTCAATGTAACGCTTAAAAATGTTAAACTTGAGGAGCGGCTGTGTGTGTATGTGAAAATAAAAAAAAAATATGTTCTGTTTGTAATAAAATATCCATAAACATAGAACACGGTTTGCTTTTTGATAAAGAAAAAACGTATTTCTGAAAATGTATGTTTTTTTATTGATATAACATGTCAGTTAAATATAAAAAAAGATAAAGAGTTGGAACTGTCTTTGTGTGAAAATGAGACGCATAAATATAAAAAATAGAGTTTTGTCTTCTTCTAAGAACCAGAATCTAACCAGCTCCGTCACTTAGGAGTTTTGTGGAAAAATTTTAACCATATAAGTTAAATTCCATTTAAAAAAACGTTGATATTTTTTATTATTTGGTTCATTTACATGACCCTCATATTTATTTAAGCGCACACACAAAAATAGTGGTGTTCAAATTAAAAAACATTTTTATCATATTTTGTTTTATGTACCAAAGGCGAATTACAAACAAAAAACAAACGATTTTTTATGCTCATTATGAAGAAAAATTTGAGATAAGAAGTATGAATGTGAGCATACATGTTTGAATTACAAAATTTCTTGGAAAATTTAGCGTTTTTATTATTTTTGACTGTTTGAAATGAAATTTTTGGATGAAAATAAGAAGACGTTACCATAGAAAAAGGCATAAAAATTGTTACAAGGATCAAAATTATTCAAATCATATTTGTAGTAGAATTTTTATAACATAAGTACTCAATTTGGAATTCAGGGTCTGCAAAATCCATACATTTTAACGTACAAGGCACACCTTTTAATAAAAATTCCAAAAATTAAGGTGTAAAGTTGTAGAACAAATTTTGTTCCTGATCATGCAAGCTGTCGGAAAAACCATTTTTTTTTCTATTATGAATTTTCATCCAACTCGAGACAAGCTCTGAAGCCAGATCTCAGAAATAACCATTTTTAAGGCCAAACAACGACCCTAACTAGATTATCTATTTTGGAGCTATGAAATGTGGAATAACAGAGGTGAAAAGTGAGAGTGGCAAAAATGACATCTCTCAGTTCTTCTTATTCTGAGGTCTCTCTGGCAGTTTTTAAAATTCACATTTCCGATAATGATCAATATCTTTGATAAAAAAACCAATCATTTTTATTGAAAAATTCACACCCAATTACTGTTGTGCGAAAAAAAATAGTAAATTGTGTATTTGCTTTTAATATCAGGATGCACTAGCAAATATAAATAATAAAACTATGTCTGCTGATAAGATAACACTTTTAATTTGGGGATTTTTCCACGATAATACAAAATTCAATAAAATTTTTGATTTTACATAGCTTTTATGCCCTGAAAAAATGATACTTTTGACTTTTGACCTTCAGTGATGTGACATTTTATTCAAAAAATACCAGTCTTCTCCACCAAAATAAGCTATTTACTGAAAATTAAACAAAAATTGAAATTTTTTTGACCAATTAAATACTTGATCGTTCAATTATTTCATTCATTGGACATAGTTCCTGCAAATACGATCAACATTTATCTATAAGCACATTGTTTATAATGCCATTATTATCGTAAAATGGCTTATTTCCTTATCAATTATTATTCGTACAACTACTCATACGGCGTTCAATTGTTTTTTGTTTCCATCCTTATCTAACACTTTCCCACCAAATAAATTCCATTTAAAACAACAACAAAAAACATCAACAATACAGTTGGAAAAACTATCAGTGCGTTAAAAGAAGTCCCATTTATTGTTTTGCATGCTCATTAGCCATTTCCTGTAGTTGTTGTTTTATTTAATTTTTTTTCTCCTAATCAGTAATAAAAATTTGTGTGTGTGTGTCGCTAGAATCATATCGAATTTGGTTTTTTATAAGGGAAAAAATATTAGTTTTTTTTTTATTTAAATAATTATCTGGATGGATGAGTGTAATGATGAGCTTAGGAGTGCAGTAAAGTGTGAATTTTATTATTACACATTGAGATATCTTATCAGAATAAGGTTATCTATCGAAAATAGTGTGCGAGTGTCATTTTATCATTGATTGTGAATGTAACAATCTAATAGTTTTTTTTGTTTTTTTTTATTGATACAGGTGTGATTATAATTCATAATAATAATAACGAGAATGATCGATATATTCAAATTATTTTTTTATGATAGGTGAGAGTTGGTGACATGTTAATATAATTTTCATATAAATTAATAATAATAAAACCCCTTTTACAATGAAAATAATCATCCATCTGTCAATTGAATCCCATTTTCCCAAAAAGTTAGGCATTTTTTGATATATGAAAGTTAATTTCATTATCTTCTTAACCATATTTTGCATCGTGGGATGAGGGTTCTTATCTAAAAATGAACGGCTTATGTTTGTCCAACCCCTTTCTATTATCAGGTCATATAAAAACAGAGCACCAGCATAAATTTTAATCATTACACCGTTATAAGTTCTGCATAAATTAACTTAACTTGAGTGGAAATTAGAATTTTTTGTAATTTTTTTTAATTCTGTGTATGTAAAATAAATTAAAATGAGACGGAAAGGTGAAAATGAACCAGTTGCATGTGGAAAATTAGGGCAAGTGCTTTAGATTAATATAATTTTTATGTTTAAATATAAAAGTAAATTGTGGATAAAGAAATTTTCTGGATATTTTGCTTTTAAACTACTGAGACGAGTCAAAATGGAAAATTCCAACGCAAAATTAAAGATTACAGAAACGTTTTTCATAAATTCAAGACCAGTGACTGGCGGATTGGTCATACGGGCAATCTGGCAAATGCCAGATAGGCCTCAGTCGATCGGTTTGTAAAAGTTTAGTTAAACATAAATTTTAAAGAAAATCATATAGAATGCCAGTGTCGTAAGTAATTTTCAATCCGCCCTGGACCAGTTCAAGCATCTTTTTTCAAGTTATCAATTTTGGGTATGATTTTCAAGCAAATTTTAATTTCAAATCGAGATATTTTTTGAAAATTACCTCTTCAACTCAACTCACCTTATCATTTTCAGGTTGGGATTCATTTTTAAAATTCGCTTCAAGAAACTGAAAAAAAATTGTCCGATAAGAATAAATAAAGCATGTAAAATTATAATGAAGCGTGCATTTGAATTTGAATAATAAAAAAAAAATTCAGATTGCAAGCTGGAAAAACACCGTATTTAGCTATATAAAAATAAAATAAACGGGCACATTTGCATATTAATCATGTTGTCACACGTTATATTGCATCGTTTTTATTTAGTTAAAGCATGAAAAAGTCGCGATAATACCATTTTAAAACAAATGTTTGAACAACTGAACTATCGAGTGAAAACTTTTGCTTTAAAATATTAATACTTTTTTTTGTATCCCTTTGAGTTCCTGCACTTTTTGTAATGTAATACCATAATGTTAAATTTCTTACTTGAATTGAAACATTGGGTGTTTGAAATCATAATTGATTTTCTACAAATATAACATAATTTTTTTTTTAACGTTAGAGCGAAAAAAAAATTCATAGCATTAACTGGGACATATAATCATCACATCATGTTGTTAAGCAAATAAAATGCGCTAAATAATAATTATCACTAATAACATGAGGCTGAAATGCATCAAACGATTTTTTCCGGTCATTTTTACTTTAATGCTTTCATTGAATCAGCTGAACAATCGTCAAACTTTGCTCAACCTATGAGCGCTGTTTTTAGTTTTATGAAAAATAAACTGTAAAACTATAATTATTATTATATTGCTCAAATATATCCGCAAATATGTTAAAAGTCTTATAACAATGCAAAATTGTAATAAAAGAAACACACATGCATGCGATACCTTTTATTATTATTAGTTATATTTTTTTTTTCAAAATGGTATATTTGCATATTAAATATTAAACATGCTGATACATTAAAATTAAACACAAAGTGTCGTAAAAATTGAAATAACATATTTTTATTATACGCTGTATTGTTAATTCTTTTCATTTTTATTTAAATTCTTTAAATTTTGTTCGTTCCCGGTGCAAATGGAAGCATGATATGTTATCAACTGTATTGTAATTGGATTTGACCCGAATAGAATTTTTATTGACGGATGATGAAAGGAGTTCGAAAATTTAAAATTAGTTCAGTTCCTTTTTTGAACAAAGCTTGGCAATTCACTACGCATATGAGGAGCTTTGCTTGGCATTTGGTGGGTGATTGCGAGGTTAAATTTGCATTTCAGTTAAGGGGCCTTTCAGATTCGAGAAAAAAGGTTGGAAGTTCTGAAATTTTCTGCGATTTTCCGCGGTTTCTGAAAATTGGTCGTGAAAGTTTCCGCGGTATTAAAAATTCCATGATTCTGAAGCTTCCGCGATTTTCCACGATATACTTCTTCTTCATCCATTTTTCGACACATATAACGAGATGCCATCTTTGAAACCATCTTCATCATAATTTCTATTCATACCCATAAAATATGTAATATTCGCTCAATTTTACATAAAAATATGTAAAATAAGTCAATGACATCAATCATTTGAGGTAACCACCTTATTGTAACATTGATGATAATCATTCCAATTCATTCATGTGTTTATCGTTCAAAAAAGTGTTAAATTTTTAAAAATTATTATTTTTTTCAAACACACATATTAAGGTGATATTTGGAAATAAAATAAACAGAAAAAAACATTTAAATATATCTTACGCTTGACCTGTGTGTGTGCGTGTGTGCTTTTAAAAACATTAAAACAAATAAAAAGTGATCAAATACACCATTTCCTTCCGCTTTCAAATCCATATCTAACAAAAAATATCGAAACAATCCAATTTTTTATGTCATCATTATTTTTAAAAAAAAAAAGAAAAACTCATTGATGATTTGGTTCAATATTTTGCATGCATATTAACTTACTTAAATAATAATTTAAGCCGTTATCAGGATCGTTAAATTTTATATCTGTGTAATATTTGACACGAAATTAGTTTCGATTGATAAATTTTAAATGTTTATTGTTCCAGGTATTGACTACAATCAAAAAATTCTGTTCCATTTAAGTTCCACTGAAAAACGGAAAAATTACTAGTCAATGTTTGGTATAAAAAAAAAAAGTCGTTTTGATTTTTTTTTATTATCAATGCATGATTCCATGCAATTGTGTAAAAATTATGAAGCAAAAAAAAGTTCTCAATGTTGCGTAATGTTAAATTGTAATCTATTAATTTACTTGTAGCTCGCACTGTTATTATTTACGTCAATGACATACTTACAATGATTTGCAATGAAAATTTATATTGCCTTTTTATGTTAAAATATTAAAAAATGAAATTATGTGCCGAAAAATTGAAAGGAGGACGTTCAACAGCCTTTTCCAGTGTTATGAGAGTAGGAGTCGACCTGAAATTCCATTTTCCCTTCAATTTAAGTCGAAAGTGTCTCTTGTACTGAAAGAAATTCTCTAATATTGATAGATGCAAATATAAAATAATCGAATCTTTTCAAAATTTATTTCCATTTAATCCTTTAAGTGTTCTAACGCTATGAAATCCGACTAGTTCGTGTCTGAAGTGCAGGATTCAGCCCTTGTATTAAATAAATTCGTTTTATATGACTTTCATTTCATTCGTTTGACTGAAATTTTTCATCTCAGTAACAATCCATCCACCTCATTTTCAAACCAAGGATAGAGATGATTGTTACATTTCAATCATGCCATAAAATAAAAACTTAATTTACAAAATGATGCAATATTGCATTTTTTTAGCATCCATTTATTAAATATTTAGTTGTAAAGTATTTTTTCTTGCATGTTCAAGGAATAAATCGCATGAATATGTAAATTGTGTAAAAAACAATAAAAAAAAATAATTATATCAACCACATTTTGTGCATTGTACACAGTGAGTACCTTCAAAGTACTTTACAACAATTGTACAAAAGTAACAACTAGAAAAGTTACATAAAGTCATAGAAAAAATTATTATTTTATGTAATTTTAAAAGTAAATTATCAAAGTCGTTAATGTGTGCGATATGGATTTTCAATGCTTTAAATTTTATGACATGCCATGACATGACATGACGTGGTTCTAAGGACACTGAATTACTTTTTTTTTGACCAAGCTCTCCGAATTTGATAACAATAACAGAATTTTAAAAGTAAAACTTCTGTAATTTATTTTTACACATTTTCAAAAATGTATGACAAGTATGGAGAGTTATCTGACACAATCATAATAATAATGCCTCTGTGACAATAAAAATCTTTGTTAATGTTTTTTTCTCTGTATTTGACAACATGACAACTATTGTCATTGAAATATATAAAAATATATTTAAATATTAAAAAAAACCACACAAAAGAATTACAAATTGCATGTTTTGTTGCTAAATAAAACTCTAGAGAACTTACAGTCATATGTATGAAAGTCCAACAAATGTATCTAAATGTGTGTATGTTTATGGCAGAGTTAAGGTTCTTTTTTTATTATTTAATGGCTAGAATTTGTTGTAAAGATAGTTATTATTTATTACGTAAGCAGTTTGATAATTTTGTCATAATATTAACGGTGAATTTTGCCTGATTCACTTTTAAGATGTTACACAAATGAAATGCTAAAATATTGCAAGTTACGTTTTCGATTAAATTTTTTTTTTATAAAGAGAGAGTAAAATTTCATCACTTTTGAACTTAATTCAATGAGCAGAATTGGATGAAATGCCACAGAACAGTGGTAAATGATGTGATCAAGGCAAATTGCAAACGTACATTAATGATGTTTAGCAGATTGGTTGAAAATTAAAACAATCACACAGTGGACGTTGTGAACCTCTTCATTAGTTATGAATGCGATGATTTCGTGTGTTCTGGTCTACATCGAGCAAAAATGCATTGTCATTTTCGGGGGAACTTGTCACTTGACTTAAACCTTTGGGTACGGTCTTTAACTGTTCGTACTCTTGTTGTGGAGCTATTCAATTGTCTGATTATCTGTCGTCTGATAGCACCTTGTATTTATTCACGTCTCAGATCCAATGCTTCCATATTAAAGA
The DNA here is from genome assembly GCA_900002565.1 of Culicoides sonorensis. Lineage (NCBI taxonomy): Eukaryota > Metazoa > Arthropoda > Insecta > Diptera > Ceratopogonidae > Culicoides > Culicoides sonorensis. Next base: position 527,263 of record LN483351.1, read on the forward strand.
TCTCAGTGGTTTCCTGGACCTTCCACCTGTACCACTTCGTTCCTTGGAATGCCGATGTGACTCGGTCTGGATCAAATCTTTGTCTCCCATATAATAACATTTAGAAGTATACTTAGATCATCTGTAATAAAATCGAATTTATTTGTTAGCTAACTCAACACAAACTACTGCCTTTCTTCTCCATTGCAACCTTAACTTTCTCTTTCGTAGATTTAAACCTTAAAATGAATATCAATAAAAAAAGGTTCTTAGATAAAAGTTTACAGTTAGTAGGGCGTGATCTTTCACCATGCTAAGGAGCGCATTTATATAACTTAAATTCGGCCATTTATGGAAATTCGAGCATTTTGGAAATTATTTTGGTTTTTCACAATTTTCCCTAATTTAGAAAATTCTGACATTTTCATGTCACAGAGACAGATTTTATTACAATTCAGATTACATTTCTTTCAGCTATAATCCCTTATTACAGTTCAAAATAAAATGTGCATTCACATGCATAGAAGTAAGTCTGACTACACATGGAGTAACAATAAAATCAGCTAATGTATAACAATATATCGCTTAAATGTAACACATACAAAAATAAAATTCTAAAAAAATGAAGTACTTCTCTATAAAGAATATTTTTTTAAGTTAAATATAATAATATTAAAAATAAGTTTAAATATAACAAATACAGAAATATTAAAAAAATATATATGTAATAATAAGAAGCACTACCACATTTCCCATATATCACACACTTATATGTAATAACATACCTGTAGATCATATAAGTTCGTATGTAATCCATCATTTGTTTGTATTTTTATTTTTTTCAATTTTTTATCGTATATTCCGTTCCCCCACACTCTCAAATGTAACAAGCTCAATATCAAACACTATAAAAACTAAATGTGTGTGTACAGACAGTAATATGATAGAGCATTTGAGCTTTTATTACTGTAATATAGCCAGGCATTCAGGCAACGAGCATGCAAATAATAAGTTAGTTGTTATTTGAGCCTTGCATTGAACGGTTGTAATTTGAAAAGTAAAATATTATAAAATTAAAATAAATTGAGCTCACTTTTAGAAGTTTTAGAAGTTTTAAAATAATCATAATAATAATAATTGAAATTGTTATTATTCTATTTTCTTGGAATCGAACAATAAAAACAAGTGAAATAAAATAAACATTTAATTACTGTCAACTTGGAGTCAATTCTGAATATTGAAATTTTATTACATGTTGCTTAGAAATCGTATTACAGAATTAATTTAAAAAAGTATAAAATTGAGTAGAAAATGCATTTAAAATATTAATATTCAAATAAAATCCTGTACATGAAAGGAAAAAGGTGAGAAATTCATTTAAATTTATTTACTTTTACATTGAATAGCAATCGAATTTGAACACATGAACAGGATGTTAAAATAAATCTACAAAACGCCGTTAATTTTTATCAGTGAATCACTTTTCACATTTAAAAATATTTTAATTTTTTTTAATTGTAGAACATGAAATTAAAATTTAATCTCATTGTGTATTTTTTTCAATACAAATTATGATGCCACGTGCTTAAATGTGGTTTTTTTTTTATATTTCTATTAAAATGTGTTTATTTTTCTTTGAAATTTCATTACATCGGTTAGTTAAATTCAAAAAAGCTAAAAATTAAAAATATCATTAGATAAAAAATTTACTGATGACATCACAGTGCAAAATGAATCAAAATGTTTGTTCCGTTGAAAATAACAATTTAACGAATTCTTATCATTTAATGAGCACCGATTATGATATCGGTACATGTCAAAGAAATAAAAGTACATTTCACACCTTCAAATTACAAAAATGACAAAAGTAAAATTATTTTTTCGTTTAAATTTGAGCTTGTAAAATATATTTCTTATTTAATTTAATAAAAATGATTGATGCAGCACATTTTTAGATTCATTGACATGAATTATGATCGTTTCCTTGGAAATTTAGCAATAAATTTTCATTTAAAATTTGAGCATAAAGTTCCTAAACGACCAGGTTCTAAATTTTGGGAATTTTTAAAAATTTTATTCTAGTTGAAGTTTAAGTGAAAAGAATGAATGTAATTTTTCGATCATTTACTTTGGGATCCTTAAAAGTTATCTCAATGCAACGTCACATTCCCAAATGTTGTGGTTTTGGCAGTTTTTATTTTTTTAAATTTAAAAATCTCTTTGAAAATCCAAGTCAAGCTATAAAAATGTAAACTATGTTACAATATTTAATTTAAACCAAATTAATGAAACACGATATGACAACAAACAACTAAAATCAAATATAGACATCAAAATATTCCAGACAGGAATAAAAAAGTGTTAAATTTTTTTTCTTTTTATCTGTATTTTATTTGTATATAAAAAGAGACATAACCATCGTCTTTATAAAACTTAATTTTGTGTGCTTTAAAAATAATTTCATCAAATAATATGAAGTTAAAACATTGTATAACAAGTAAACTGATGCCTCTGATGTATCTAAGCTCACCCTGCGGCGGGGAAATGCCTAGAAAATATGCATTCAATACATTTATTTACTTTTTTCTCTTCATAAGACTTGCCAGTGACACTAGGTCCTTGAAGGCATGTCTTTTATCTTCATGAAATTTAAATCTATTAATCTATTATAATGCAAATTATTTTTGATAATGCTCTACTTTATCGACTTATCCTAAAGACATCTACTTTTTGCTGCGTACAAATAGTGGGGTAACTTGCTAGGGCGCGGTAGTATCAATTTTTTCTGCTCCATACAGATTGTGATCAACTTCCATGGTGTGTTGAAATACTTTTTATCGCACTATATAATCCAATGCAGGGGAAAACAACAGTATATAGTACTGATGATTGTCCGCTCTGAGTATCGAAACCAAGCCATCCAGTTGCATAGCGAATGCTTTAACCACTGGACCAATGAAGCAGACATAAAAATTAAATAAATCCATTTCAAAAACAAAAAATTTAAAGTATTCATCGGATGCCATTTTTAAGGTCTTTAAGGCCTAATTTCAATGTACTTACGCCCATCAAGGCAAGAAGTGATCATCCAAAAAAATCATGAAAAATCAGAAAAATAAAATTTAAAAAGCCGTTGAAATGAACATTAAACTAGATTAGTTTGTGTGCACAAGATACAAAATGTAAATAAAAAATTAAATTTTTTAAATATCAAAAAAAAATAAAATAAAAATTTACCTAGGTATCGTTTACATTGCACAATGCCTCATATTTGAACTTTATATATTCTTTACACTCTTGAAAGTATATTAGTAAGTTAATGCGACATTATACTAATATACTTTTTCCAACTCATATTTTATTATATTATATTTGTTCTTTTTTTTATTTTATTGTATTATACATGAATTTTTTGTATTTAGAGTGTTTAATAAAAAAAAAATGTCTCATTTTTTATAATACTTTTTAAAACATATTCTTTTTTTCTCTGTATGATATTCTTTTTACAATAAAGAACACTGTTTTTTTTTTTTGTTTATATTTGAATAATAATTATACACATACATATTTTACGAGGTACAAAAGGAAACAACTGCGCAAACTTGACATAGTATTTCTTATGAAGTTGAAACAATGAATATAAAAATTAAAACAAAAAATATTATGTTTGTTTCCTTTCATAAGAAATTAAAAATTTAGTTAATTACCGGATTAAACGTGATAAGAGACTTTTTATTTTTTGTTGTATCCTATTTTAATTTGAAAAGTTGTCGAAATAATAAAAATAAAATATGAGTGTAAGTGTCCGTTTCCTCGTTTTATTTTTTTTTATTGAACGATATTTAAATTTTATGATGAACTGAATTAAAATATGTGCCAATTGAATAAATTTTCATTTGAAATTTAGTTTTTTTTTTTTTAACCAAAAATGAAAAAAAAAAAACTTTGGAAATGTTTTAAAATTTATTTTGGAATATATTCAAAAAAAAATACATTACCCTTTACACTGCAACTCAAAATTTATCTGAAACTTCTAAGACGAAATCGACCGGAAATTTTCATTGAACCTTAAATTATGAATAAAATCGATTCAGATTCAAAAAATACTTTATTTTATGAATTTGGACTCGATTTGAACTTCAAACTTTTCAAATTTTGAAGGGATTTAACGAAAAACTCCTTTCATATAGCTCTACAGACAATTAATGCACACGTACAAGTCACCATAAAGTCTTTGACGGGAAATTGAGAGGCCAAACATCTTTCAATGAATTTCCTTGTCACAGTGTGTACATTTATTTGATAAATTACTTATACAATTTCAAATGAATTAATAAGTCACGAAAATATATAAGTGAAGCTTTTTACATTCTATTTCATTTTGTATGTAGATTAAAAAGTAAACAAAGCTTAATATCGTTTCAAGAACGGTGTCTTCTTTAAAAATGTAGGATTTTGCTTGTGTATGTGTGATTTTGTAATTCAAATAAATGGTTTTTAAATTTTTTTTTTATTTATTTCTTTGAATGTTAAATATTTACTTAAGATTTAGAAAAAAAAAAAATAACATGTTTTTATGATGTAAAAAAATGTATTTTAGTGACTAAGACTCATATGTGATTATTACGTTAAAAAAAAATTAATGGCTCCAATGGAATTTTTACTTAAACAAAATATGGTTAACTGATTATTACGAACTTGAACTATGCTGAACCCTTTTTTTATATGCAAACAATGTTTTTCCTTCATTGATGGAATAATCATGTGTCACATAATGTGTCTCATTCATGTTAACCCTTAAGGGACTTTTTAACATCAACGTGACGTACAAGTTACACCTTTGTATGACAATTTCGATAAAAAGTTGTTCCTGACATGGTCAAACCATCAGAAAACCCCATATTTTTCAATTCTGAAATTTCGACCAATTTTATTCCGAACCAGCCCAGTGAGGGTTAATTAGATATATTTTTTGCATAAGAAAAACTGCAGTAAATCGCATGCAGATTGTCCTTGATATTTTATGACATTTATAATTTATGTGCAATCAGTTATATGAGATATGTAATTTAATGTTACAGTTTTGACGACAGTTAACTGTAAAATGAGGCCTTATGAAGAGTTTTACTGTCAAAAGTGTTCTCAATGTCAATATTGAGAATTCGATTCATGGAAATCATTTACAGAGCCCTTAAGAGATTTTCCCGATAAGCAGGTGTCATTTTGAGCATCTCTATTTTCATACAAAAGTTTTGACGTTTACGTATGATTAAATATACAAAAGGAACTGTCAAGCTTCACCTGCTTATACCCTTAACTCGGTAAACAGATCAAATTTGACAGCTCATTTCGTATAAATACACATACGGACGGAAACGTCAAAAATTCTGTACGTAAATAGAGATAGTCAAACTTTCACCACCTTATACTCTTAACATTTTTGAAATTTTATCACCACAACGGTCGAAAAAATCCCAACCCGGAAATTTCATATCAAATATTAAATGGCAAGAAATTAGTTTTAAATTAATTCCCCCTCAATTAAAATGTTATTTAAAAAATTAGAACAATGTTAAAATTATTCATATTTGTGGGAGAATAAAACATATTTAAATACAAAAATTAACATGGAAAAAAATGAAATGAATTGACTTACTTTTTAATTGAAAATCACACAGCTATCCAAGTCCCAACTCATTCATCATTAAATGTCTTATGTAATATTACAAAAAAGTAATTATAATTAATAATAAATTGCACCTGACTTTTAACATTATCATTGAAATGAAAACAAAAAGTTGCAATCTCAATGCTAATTTTCATTCCTGTTAAATAAAATTCTAATTCGTATCAATTTTAGAACGGATTCTATGCAAACCATTCTAAGATATCTCAATTATTATTATTATTATTCTGAATCCTTGACGTTATATACATAGTGCAGAGATGCGTGTTTAAAAATAAATAAATCATATTTTGTTACAAATAAAAGACAAACAAAGTACAAAAAAAAGAATGAATTGAATTGAATTTAATTGCGTGCTGAATGCATAAATATGTATTTCATATGTACATAAAAGTTGCGGCTTTGTAGGTGTTTTTGTTGAAAAAATTGTATTTGTTGAAAAATAAAACAACAATGGAAATACATAAACGATACAATTAAACCACATTAAATCGTTTTGCGAATTCTATTCCATGAAAAATTGAAGAAAATACGCTAATTCGGTCTGTTCGACGGAATATCAGGAATATCAGTCGACAACTTGAAAAACTTGGCCTTCAAATTCGGTCGTTATTCGGCCATCATGGTTTCTTGATATCATGAATTTGGTCTTCGACTCGTTGATTACTAGCCCTATCTTCTCCGCTTCTCACGTAATGCCAAGTATGTCTCATGAACGCTTGCTTCTGTTCTGCTTACTATGTCAATGTCGTCCGCAAACGCTAATACTTGTGCTAAGCTACTGTCGAAATGACATTCATTAAAATTTTCGAGCCATACTTTCAATATCTTGAAGTAGAATCTCACTGTTTCCATCTTTCATGTCAAATATGTATTTGAATTTTATTTTGCATATTTATTTGTGATTCAATAACGTATTTTGTGATTCAGAAGCGATATTTTGTCACATTTCACGTTCATGCCTTTAAATTCCCTGATTTCTTTGAATAATTGATACAAAAACGTTTTAGAAAGCAACAAATTAATTTAACTTTAAAATTGGACCAACATCAAAATTTTAAAGTACTTAAAACTGATTATGATTGGTTCAATAACTATGACATTGATTGCATTTCATTAAAATTTCAATTTTTTTTTTAATAATTTTAACCTAAATACTCATTTTATTTTAAAATTTATTTGATACAATCATTGATTCCCTTCAAATAAAATTACTTATAATGATAAATATTTAACAATAAAATTGTGTGCTTTTACAGCAAAAAAAATACAAAATACAAGGTATTGCATGTGTGGACGTCAATCGACCAATTTTCAACTTGAACGAATGACACAGATCTTTTTTTTAATATTCGTGTGCAATTGCATTGAAATAATGAAAAGTCACACAAAATTACGAGAAAAATTGTCAATGATAATAAAAATATTTCCGTTGTACTTTTATTTTTATTTAAAAAATCAACAACAACAACAACATGATGATGATAATTTTAATGATGATCATATCTCTGTACTATGATGTGTGTCTATGATATGAGGAAAAATGTGGAAAAATTATTATTATCATTGTTGTGTAATAATATTTTTTTTTATAATAATTATACCTCCTATGATGATGTCTCTTCAGAAAATAATAAACTGTAAATCCTCTTCTATGCGCATGAGAAATCACTAAATATTAGTAAATAAACACAAATCTCTGTTATTGCAATACATATTTTGTTAAGTAAATGTTTTTTCAATATACAAATCAAAAAAAAAATTAAATTTATAATAAAAAGTAACATTAGGAGGCTTTGATTATCATAATTTTTTGTATTGTATTGCACAATTAATCACATGTAATTTTATTTTTTTAATTTTTTTATAAATTGTATAATTCAATTCAATTGAATTGTTAATGCAAAAATATGTTACTGTGACATTCATTTATTATTTATGCTGAAACTTAATACGTATGAATATGATAATGTTAGTATGGCACATTAAACAATCATTTTATGCTGCAGTTGCATGTATGATTTGAGAATAATCAACAACTTAGAGTAGAAACTTTGCAGAGAGATCGTGGATGTGAGTGCATTTTAAAATGCAATGAAATAATATGAACATAAATTCTGAGCCTCATCTCAAATCCAAAAAGTTTAATTTAATGCTGATAATTGTAACGGTTTTTTTTAAATTTGACAGGTATGAACAAAATTCAAATGTCAAAGTTCCTCGTTCCAACTTAAAACTGTCAGGACAAATTTAGTAGTTTAGTAAATTCCATTGAATAGATTTTCATAATGACGTTTATTTTCTGTAATCACAGACGGAAACGTCAAAAAAATTTTATGGCAAATTTTGAAATGTCAAAATGAATTTAAGTCTATGAGCTTTCCCCGTTAAAGCCGGAGAGTGACGTCGAACAAATCGATAATAGTATTAAAGTCAATAGGATATAATTCTACTTGACAACCAATTTGACGTTTATTTTCTATAGAAGCATGCACGTAAACGACAAAGTTTAGGTGTGTCAAATTTTCACATGTCATAATAAATATTAGTCTATGTGCTTTACCTGTAAAACGTTTCTATACATTCCTATACTGTTTGTTTCCGTATGACAGATTATGAAAGTACGACAAGAAAATTCCCATTTAAAGCATTACTAATAAAGTCCATAGAACAGAATTTTGCTTGACACTTCATTTGACATTTAGAATAGGTCAGGTTTTACAAGGGCATCACCGCGGTCTCAAAGAGTCCTATTGTGGACATTTTCATTATGGCATAGAAGCACACACGGAAACTTCAAAATTTTGTATGTGAAGTTTTCAAACGTCAAAATAAATTCAGAGATTGTCAAACTTCTATCTGCTTTCCTAGTAACTAGATCAGTACGTACAAGATTTTTGACGTTCTCGTATTTGTATCGATACAAAATGAGCTGTCAAATTTAATTTGCTTACACTTTTCTAACTGTCATGAGTGACTTATTATTATTATTAGGACGTTAAAAGTAAATTTTCAGGAAAAATCACACATTTTAACCGGAAGCCTAAATTCTGAAAATAAAACATTAAATTTTAATATTCCTATTGTTTAATTATGAGCGTCATCTTAAACACATACACCTACTTTTTTCACATTTTAATTTTTTTACCACAAAACTAATACAATATTAGATATGGGTCTTACAGAACACACAGAAAACAATGAAACAACATGTGAATCTACATTTTATTATTATTTTTTATTTAAATATTATTTTTTATCTATGTCTCTGTTTGTTCGTTTCATTTTTCTACAGAAAAGAAGAAATATCATTATTATTTTTTTTGCGGCATACGTTTTTTTAACTAAGAAAAATAAAAATATTAAAAAAAATAAAATGAATTTTTTTTATTATCAGTTTTACATCATAAACATTGTACTGTGCAAACACAAATAGAGACATATGTTGATAAATTAAAAAAAAAATTTAAAAACTGAATACACATAAACTGAATGAAACTGGTGGAAAAAAATAATGTTAAAAATTGAAAATACAAAAATACAAAAAAAACAACAGTGGCAAACGTGAATAGAATGAAAATTATCAAATGAATTACTCATTTATACACTTTTTTATATGTAAATTGAAAACAAGATTAAATTAAAACAATAAAAGTGCAAATTTGTGTTTAAAATACCATGCATTTCATTGTCTAATGTCAAAACGGGAGATAAACTTGAAAATTGGTGAATTGTGTGTAATAAAAACATTTTATGCTCCGTAGCTTCGATAAAATACTTTAAATTATGGAAATTTTTTTTGAAGATGCATAATTTTTATTTGATATCATTATTATACTCATGGATTGGGCTCCAGAGCCTGAAAACCGTTAAAAAACGGTTACAAATTTTGAAAATTTGTTGATTTTTTTGTTGGATAGAGGAGCTTATTAAACTTTAAACTTGAACTTTAAATCTTAAATTTTGAAATTAAGAACAGAAATTGTGTTTTTAGAAATTAGGCTCAGAGATCTGGCTTCAGAGCCTCCAGAAACTGAAAACGGTCAAAATTCCAAATTTTCCCAAAATGTTCGCTTTTTCCAAAATTAAATTTAAAAATGACCGTTTTTTTTTTATTGAAAATTTCTCAAAATGGCGGAGTTTTCAAAATTTTTAAAAGATATGAGAATACTTAAGCTCGAAGGATATGAATGGACAAGCCCTTATATGCAAATAAACATTTGACTTGAATGTGTCACATTTTTATTTGTATTTTTATAAAGTACACTTTTTTTTATTCTTTCTTTGAAGTACCTACGATAAATAAATACATTTAATACAATTTTTGTAAAAAATTACTGTATGAATAATAATTTCAGTTGTTATGCAATCAAAATGTTGTTACAATAACTAGCTTGTCATTATTATTATTACTATTATCATAGGTGGCATATATTTTTATAATCGCATATAATTATAATTGTTGTCATTTTTTTTTAATACAAACTTCCGTTGGCTTTGATATTAAAAGTACTCTGCATGTGTTCTTACTTAATTTATGTGAATGAATCAAGAATTTATCTGACAATTCTCATCTTTTTTCATTGAAATTTTTCTGATCCAGTTCTTTCAATCATAATAATAAAAAAAAAATACCTTTAAAAGTGAGTCATTTCAATCTTAACAGTGATTTTCAATATAAAAATAATTATTATTTAGATTAAGATTGAAAGTGATGATGACAAGACCTCTCATCTCAATGCATGTTCAATTATATGATCTTGCGGTGATTTATCGATTGTTGTTGTAAATAAAATAAAAAAAAAAATATTAAGATGAATTGCATCATTTAACATGTGTGTATGTAAAATAAGCAATCAAGTCTATTTACAGGGAAGCAAGCTTCCATCTTTGTAATTTGTGCATGTTTGTCAGTTATAGGTCGCATCGGTCATTGATTCAAAAGAAAAAATAAAATATAATTTGTTGCATTATGCAGCAATATTTATTGTAATTCAATTCATTTCAAAACAAATTACATAGATCTCTATTGAAATGTAAAATGTAAAATCAAGTGGCCACTGAATATGTAATCGTCGTTATTTTTATTGTCATCATTTTTAAATACATTGAAATTAAAGAAAATTTTTGTCTATTCAAGCAAAAAAAAAATATTAATGTTAGTTGCAAATTTAAATTAAAATTAGTTTGAACGGGATTTTTTGTGAATTCATTTCAACTGCTAACTTCACATTCGATTCAATTCAAGTTATGCTGAATTTGATGCCATATTATGTCTAGTTATGTTCTCTGATTGACTCGTATTTGGTTTGGATTGCATTGAAATGAAACAAAAAACAAAAATCTATGATTTCAAAGAGGTCTTGTACGTGTTACCATATTAAGATTGTATCGTCTCGCGTTAGAAATTCTTTTGACTATAAAAAGTCAACCTACTCATTTTTTTCTGGTATTGCACATAAATGCCATTTTTATTTTTAGATGCTTTGAAATTTTTTTAAGATATTTATGAGACAATAAAAAAAGATTTTTATCTTAAAGGCAATAATATTTGAATGGAAAAGTGTCACGTTTACAATTTTTTTGTTTTGTTGTCCGTATCTCGTGGTCTCGATTAGTATGAAAAGTTTATTCTGACATTTTTCGAGTGACCCAAATGATACATGGCTTTGCTATCTTGCTATGAAAAAATGTGAATTATCATTAAAAATAATTGTTGTGACTGTGACTGTGACAGCATGAAACAGATGCCAATCGGACGCGAGGAAAAAAATTGGGTCCTTTTGATGTAGATTGGCGTATTCTCAGATTAGGTCAGATTTATAGGGTGGTTATTAAGCATGCACTCAGGCTAACAGTCATAACAATTGAATAACAAAATACACAGAATTCCACATATCGAGAAACTGATAAGGATAGACAGCATCACTTTGATCCAAAAGATAAAATATGGAGGAATACGAAACAACATTGAACTGAAAACCTTTGATCATCAGCACAGATATGAAACCAGAAACAGGAACGACTTTATTTTGCCGAGAACTAGACCTAACTTACTTTTTAATAGCTTATTGGCCAACAAATGTAGTGCCCTTTAAAACGGTCTTGAAATCCTACGTCTTAAATAACTCATGAATGACTCCTTGATAACTGCTGAATAACTTCTAAATGACTTCTAACTAATACTGAAAAATCCTGATTGAACTGCCTGAGCTTCGTGGGTGCTCCAAACTAACAAAACCTGAATTGAACCTTATTGAATCCTGTTTGAGCTTCCTGAGTGCTCTAAATTCACATAACGTAGCTTCCGTAATCTTTTATAAGTCTAACATCTTTTCGTTTCTAACTTAGCATACCACTTAAGTGCCCAAAACCAGCCAGAAGCTGAATCGGGATTACACTGACACTGGGTTAACACTATACTATAACGAAAATTTAATTAAAAAAAACAGTCGAGTCCATTTTACATACCAGTAATCGTCATTAGAGGGCCTGAGCTTTGAGGATATCATTCACCACCTATATCTAGCCTTTAACTCAAATTGAGTAGTCGAAAAAAGGGACTTTTTAGATTGTAAAGTTTCACGGCTTGGGCAACTCGCTATTTTCTGTACCCAATCCCAATGGGGTGCTTAAATCGTCAATTTTTTGGACACATCATCATATTTTATCTAATTCAATACGGGAAAATCACAAGAAATTGATAACGTGACACATTTATTTTTTGTTAGACATCTTCCTTGATAAAACAATTAATTAAAAAAAAAATTTTATCTTATCAAATTACATAACAAACATCTGTCGGCACAAAAAAAAATAACAACATTGTTTTTGATTGACTCATAAAAAAAACTTAATAAAATTACTTTTAAATTTCATTACAATCTACAATCAAGATTAACATACCTTCTCTTTTATGTTATTTTTATGTTTCAATTTATTTTTTTAATTTTTTGTATCATAGATAAATTAATATATTGTGCGTTTTGTATCAATAATAATAATAATAATAGTAATAAAAATCAAATAACAATCACTTTGCAAACATTGAAACAGTCTTAAATAGAATTTACAATCTATCAGTGCAAAATAGTATATTTATCTCTTTACAAGTTAAGTTAAGATTTAAAATAATAATTGTATAAATGGTACTTTTAACAGGTGCATTGCAAAGCACACACACACACACACAATTCTGTATCACCTTGTAATATTTTAGATTTTTTTTTTCTTTTTCACACATTTTCAGTGTAATATAATAATTATGTTATTTTTTTTCATTTTCAATGTTGTATAATGATGAGATACCCTTCATTTTATGTGTGTTATTTATGTACTTGGTGACTATTTAACACCAATTTACTTACTTAACTTGAGTGTTCTGGTTAGATGATTAGATATGAGATGTGTTTTTGTGATAAATATTCGTTGTAAAGGTGCGAATATTCGAATATAGGTTGAAAAATTCTATTTCTGTGTTTAAAATGAAAAATAATTCACATCTCTCAGCAGTTGCAACCTTCTAAATTTTATTAAATGTGTACAAATTATTGAGTAATTTAAGGAATTTTTAATTTAATTTCATTTTATAGATTTCATGTAAAAATATTTCTTTTTCATGTTATGTTTTTTTTGTGTGTTCTTTCGTAATAATAAAAGATTTTAAAAAATTGATATAAATATTTTTTTACATTAGATGAATCTACTAAATCAATGCAAGAATTTAACTGATTAAGTTGTAATATAAATTATAACAATCCCCTACTGTTATAACGCGGTCGGTGCTTATTTATCGATAGCTAGCTGTGAAATTTACCATATTTGTTAGTAAAATATGTGATTTATGTGGGAAGATTGTTAATTATCATTTTGAGCTTAAAGGTCTTTGTTTGTTTTATTTAATTTAATATTTATCGCTGATCTTTGACAAAGATTGAGAGATTTGATTTTTAAACGGCAATTTTGCTTGACTGGCAAATAACATATAATGGATTTGATTATAAATTATGACGGTTATTTTCTATAGAAACACATACAGAAACTTCCAAATTTATGTGAAATTTTCAAATGTCAAAATGAAATCTAGCCTATGGACTTTGCCCGGTAGGAAACTTCAAAAATTTTGTACGTAATTAAAGGTTGTTAAACTTTCACATGCGTATCCAATTAGTTTATTTCCAGACAGTTTATTTTCTATGAATTCACATACAGAAATGTCAAAAATCTTGTACGTAAATATGAATTGTCAAACTTTTACCTGCTTATTATCATGTAAACAGCTGAAAGTTTGACAATCTCGGTTAACGTTTAGAAATTTTGAAGTTTTCGTATGTGTATCTATACAAAATGAGCTGTCAAATTTGAACTGCTAACCCCTTTAAGTTAAAAAAAGGTCAAAAGTGATAATGGCAAATAATCATGAGCTCTTTTTTGAGTCAGACCGTCGCTCTGTTGATTTACACTGAAATTATAACTGGTGACGTCGGACGAATCGTCTGTAATATCGGATTTTTGCTTACGAAATGTCCTTAAATCCGTTTTTTTCCTGAATCCTTACAGTGTGTCTTCTGGCCAGTTGCTGTAATTTTCATCCTTCCAAAAGAATTTCACTGCACATTCGTTTTTTTAACGTTTTTTTATGAGTCACATACCATGAAACACACAAAAAAAATCTTGAAATGTAATTTTGAGTTAATATTCATCTTGTAATTGATGCCAATTATCGTTGACACTCTTCTACTGTATAATAAAATATTTATTTAAATTTTACGCGTTGCCAGACACCTTTTCATAATAATTCACGCATTTCAACAGTTTATTACACTAAAGATTGTCACAAACACACATACTTGAATTGAAATTGAATATGGATACTATAATAGGATCTTCCTATATTTGGAGAAATCTTTATTTACACCATTATTTGTTTTTATATTATGATCATGAGACGATGAGTTAACCACACACACGCATGATACTTGTTTAATTTTAATTTTTTTGAGTTTTTGTTGTCAAAATACACAACTTATTAGCATACAGTGTCTGGCTGAACAATAATGTACTTTGTGTTTTTGGCAAACAATGAAAATGATATGAATGGAATATGAAAAAAATAACAATTTAAGTGTTTCAAGTAAAAAAAAATATATTCTCTTCTTTTTATGTAAAAAAAAAATCCATCATAATTAGTTGCGTTAACGCATTCAAATTATTTTACCGTTACAATATTTGATATTTTTATTATATTTGTGACATACATAACTGAACTTTCCACTCTCCCACTATTTGAATGCAATATAAAAATTGTTATGATGCGCACAAAACTAAATCATGTAAAGTCACGTTGAACTAATAGGAAACGTGTCTACCTGTTGATTACTTTCTTTATTCATACCTTTTTCTTCGGTCTCAATCAAACCCACTCACTTACTTACTTTACCTTTGAAAAAAATGAAAAAAAATTCAACATAAATTGATGCGACAACGACACAAAACAACACAAATTACAGACGACGATATGGAGTGTTAATAAATTTAAATATGCATTTTACTGTTAAATTACATAGTTCATTCAGAAATTTCTTATTTTTTTTCTTATTTTTTTTGAATACAAATATTGTTACTGTTATAGCTTACACATGTTACGTTACAATAACAATTTTTGTTTTTATGCTAAAAAAAAAGTGTGTTCAAGGGAAAATAAACAAAGTAACACGGAGATGACATGATGAAAAGATGTTAACGAAATGTAAACAATTATGGAGTATTTAAAAGTAAGTAAATTGATGTGAATTATGCGAAGTATTTCTTGAGAAATGTGTTTTGAGTCAGCAGCTTGAATGAGATATTGATGAAATTTTTATTATCTCGGGTTTTACGTGAGTGGATTAGGCCTGGCTGCAACAATAATGCCCAGTAAGATGCCTGCTATGTCGCAAAAGGCATCAAACAAACCGATACAAGGAATGGATCAGCGTTTCATGGTTGAGCTGTCCATCAATGTCATTAGATTCACCTTTTGTGGGCTTGGAATGAACAACTTAAATGTTTCATACTTAAATTGACAAAAAAACAGCCCTTTTTTACCTCCTTGACCAATTTCCTTCGATGAAACTAGTTCAAGTGCTCATTTAATGCATAAACATAATTAATATAATAAGAAGACCTTCTAAACCTAAACTACTTGTACTTAAAATTAAGTGTACTACTACTCATAACATGATTATTAGTGTTTTTCCACAATTGACTTAATAATAATCTTTAAACATTTATTTTATTTATGAAATGCATGCTAAAATAATTAGTATGCAACTCGTGATGCAGGTTAATTAGCACATGTTTGTATAGAATAAAGGTTTTTCTTATATTTATTTAATTGTTATAAAATATTTTTTCTGTGCATACAAAAAATTGATATAAAATTTAATTGTTTTAATAAACTTTGCTCGTACACTTTATTTTATGCCTACCCACATATGTGTGTTTGTGTGTTTTGAGAAATTATGACAGAACACAAAAAAACGGGGAACAAAAAAATAATAAACATTGTTGTTCACTTATGACCTTTATCATAAATTTATGTGCTAATGTTACATTAATTGTAATATACTTGACCATGTTTTAATCTTGTTCTAGTTTTTTTTTTTCATATTATTTCATTTTATTATGTTTGTTTTCATTTTAAATACAAAATAAGTGATAAAAGAATTATTAATATCACACTTAAAAATGTAAAATCATATCAAATAACAATAAATTGTATCGAAATTGTACATACATTGTTGCTGTTTTTGAGTGCATTCCGTAAGACAATTAAAATAACTGTTAAAGACGGTTTGTCAGCCGTTACTCTGACGCTCTGGGATCATAATGCGGTCTATGGGAAAGAAATTGGACTATTTTGTGCTGAAATTAAAAAAAAAATAATTAAAATTTGGCTAATTTGGGTTAGAATCACACTAAAAAATGGGTTCAGGTAACGGCCTCCAAAGCGAAGCCCACAAAAAGCCCAACACTAAGTGACTGAGGTGGGCATACCTGCTTATAATCATCAACGGCCTCCAAAGCCTTAAATTTAAACTGATTTTTGGATCAGACTTGAAAAATTAAAATCAGATATTTGCATCCAGAGCCAAATATTGTCACAATGAAGCTTCACCAATTTTAAATTCTGTCATTTCATGGCTCCAAAATAATTCATTTAATTGAGCTCAGATTTTTTTGTAATAGAATGAGCACCTCAAGGGCTTCATTGAACTCAGTTTGGACGTTTCTAGTCATTGAATCAAATCAAATCGTGAACCAATGAAATCATAAATGAGAAATTCATCCATTTCTTCATTAAACTCATAAATTTTTATTTAATTTTAATACATTTCAAAGTGTGTGACCAAACAAAAGCTTGCAAAATTTAAAACAAATAGCCAAGTAAATGCGAGAAATAGCCAAGGAAATAACAAATCGTAATGTGATTGTAAATAAAGCAATAAAAGGAAAATATTTATAACTTTTATTGTATTTGCTAAGTGAATACATCATTTTATTACAATGAAATACCGTTTGTATTTTAAAAGAAAAAAAAACAATTTAAATTGCTTTTTGAAATCATAATTATTTTTCACTTCATTAAATCATGCAAAATATCATCTGAATGGGTTTAGTTAATAAAAGACTTAAATATTTGTTTTATGATTTATTTTTTCTTGAGCCCTATTGTTTTTTTATGAGACGATAAGGAATTTCGCTATTCAAATGTATATTTAAAAAATTAAATTAAATTTTCATTTTTTTCATATATTTACAGATATCTGGCAGCAATGTCAATTTGGAAGACAGCTGGTTCTGGGAACCCGAAGACAAAACTTCCTCATCATCATCGAAAAAGGATGAAAATGAATCGCCATCTGCTGCCGACTTGACCACCATCACCTTAGATTCAGCCACTGAACATGACATCATTGAAAAATTGCATCGACAACTAAGTGATCGTGATGGTAAGTTGAAAAAAATCTCCCTGGAAAATGCCCTGTTAAATGAAAAACTCAGTCAAGTTATTGCTGAAAACAAAGAATTGACAAATAACATTGATGAACTAGATCGGCAACACAATTCAGCTATCGATGAAATACTTAAAGTGAAAAATGAACAGGTAGAGAAATTTAATGTGTTGCAAGAGGATTTCAATAAAAACATTGCAAAATATGGGGATTTATTGAAACAAAAGGAAACTCAATGTAATGAGTTAGAAGGAAAATTAAATGAAATTACAAAAAATTTCGAGGAATTACTAGGAAAATGCAATAAAATTGAAAAATCTTATATAGTTGCGGTGGAAAATGAAACAAGACTCAAAGGAGAACTCGACGTATTTAAGCATGAATTGGAATCACTTGTCCTGGAAAATGTTGAACTGAAAGCAGCACTCGAGACAAAAGATGCTGCGACAAGACAAGAACTTGACAATATTTTGACTGAAAATAAAAAGTGTGGTGAAGAATTGAAGAAAATTTCACATGAAAATATGGATTTGCAGAAAAAAGTCAAACTGTTTGAAGAGGAATTAAAAGCAAAAACTTCATCAGCTCCGGCTTCAAGTTCAGATGAAACTGAAAATCTGTATGAGAGAATCAAAAATTTAGAGGATGAAATCACAGCAATTTGCATTGAAAATAGCAAATACAAGGATGATTATGAATTGGCAACGCAAGAAAAAGAGGAAATGTTTGCAGAATTATGTGAGCGCAAGAAAGCTCTTGATGAATTTACGGAAAAGTTTGAGCATGATATGGTCGATGTTAAAGATAAAGTTAAATTTATGGAGGAAATTGAGGAAGAAAATGAGAAACTTAAACGTCGTATCCAGGAATTGGAATCCACTGACTGCAAATCAATCGAAAACATTTCATTTGCTGACATGAAAGAACTTATCAAGAAACATTTTAGATTTGACTCGAATTTGGTCAATGAAAAGGATTATTTTGATGACTTTTTGGAGTCAACCAAAGATGTCACCTCAAAACTCAAAGCCACAGAACGTCAACTTCTCGATGCAATTCACGAGCTGAATGTCATCAAGGAAGCATATTCCGCTCTTGAGAATGAAAAGGAAGTTTTAAAGACAGATCTTCTCAATTACGAAGTCGAATGTTCCGAATTAGTGAAAAACAATGATATTCTTGTAATGGAAGTTGAAAACTTAAAATCCGGTAAACTTGAAACAATTCCAGAACAAAATGAGGATATTGAAATACTTGAACAACAATTAGTTGATTGTAGTAATTCACGTCAAAATTTGGAGGACAAGTTTGAAGTGGAGAAAAGTGACATGTTGAGTCAAATTGAGGGCTTGAATGTCAATTTAATGGAAATGGAGTGTAAAAAGAGGGATCTTGAAATGTATATTGAGGGACTTGAGAATGAAAAAGGCAATTTGCTATTTGAAATAAATGAATTGAAAGCTGATAGAGGAATTACAACGAGTATGGACTCGAATTCAGATCAAATTAACGAACTCGAAGATCAAGTGTATGTCATGAAAAAGGACAATAGTGAGCTTTTAAAGAAAATCCAGGAACTTGAGAAAATTTTACTCGATTCAGAACACCAATTCAATAACTTACAGACCAACTTAGAAGAGCATAAAAATATCAGGAAAAATAATGAAATTGAAATTGAAGAGCTTAATCGTCGTGTCACGAATCTTCAACGTGATTTGAAACAATCAGTGCAACTTGGAATCGAATGTCGTGTCCAATACGAAACAGAATTGGCCGAAATTCAACAGAAACTTGATGAAGCACTAGCCTTAAATGAGAAATTAAATTCTCAAATAACTACAAAGGCAACTGAAATTACTTTACACCAAGAACAAGACACTGCTTCATACGAGTCACACATAAAAGAATTGGAATCACAATTAACTTCACAAAACACATACAACAATGAATTGCAAACACAAATCGTTACATTAAATGAAACCATTACTACTGCAGTGCATGAGAAATCTGAATTAATGCATAAATTACAGGAGAAAACGCAAGAAAATGCAAATTTACAAGGCGAAATTGAACGGATCACGCAATTGCATAACAAGACATTAGACGAGCTACAAAATTACGTGTGCAATAATTGTGTGAGTCTTAAAAGTAAATTAGAAACATTGGAGCATGAAATGAAAATGAATTCCTCAAAGGAATCCGAGAAAATTAATGATCAAATGCATTTCTTGCGTGAAAAGGCTGACATTTTAACGGCAAACCTTTTGACAGAACAAAACAACCAAAAATTGTTGCAAACCGAGAAAATTCAATTGATTGAGAAAAATCAAAATTTGTCCAAAGATCTTGAGAGATTGAGACAACATTTGCTTGAGAATGAGGAAGCACATACACAAGAGGTGATGCAATTACAAAAATACATCGATGAAACAAACAAGAAACTTGGTGAAATGGAGGAGCAAGTTAAGCAATCAAGTACGGCATATACGTCAGCTAAGTAAGTTAAATTAAAAAAATTTCAAAAATTTCAATTTTAATCAAAATTTATTTTTAATTTTCATAGTATACGCGCTAATCAACAAGTAGAAGTCCTTCAAAATCAATATAAGTTATTGGTACAACAACGAGATGAAATTTCGGCTAAATTGAGTGCAGCTGAGGATAAAGAAGAGAAACATCAAGCTGCTTTGACGAATTTACAATGCGTACTGGAACAAATCCAAAAAGGTTAGTTATCTTAAAGTGTGGATTGAAAAGATTGAACGATTTTGGCAGTGTGTTCAGCGCCCTCTCGTGTCTATCAAGTGTGAACATTAAATTAACAAAAAAAACTATCATTTTATAGATAAACAGCATGATATCGAAGAAGCCACATATCGTTTGAGAAAAGAAATTGATAACCACAAGGAGGAAGAAAAGCATTTACGTGAAGAAATTGATGCACTTCTCAATCAATTATCTGAAGCAAAACAAGGTCTTTTAGCTGCCACGCGAATATCCGATCAACTTGAGACCAGTAATCAGACAATATCGAAATTGAAAGGCGAATGTAAGTAAATTTTTTTTTATTTTTCATAAATTTATTAGAGTTAAAGATGTAGAATAACAATTAAATTAGTTATAGAAATAAAATAAGTAGTTTTTAACACATAGCACATTTTTATTTGGATTTTTTCTTTTACTAATTTTAAATTTAATTAAAAAGGATGAAATTTACACTAACATGCATGGTTTTATTTTAAGATCTATTTTTTTTTTTTTTTTATTTTAAATGAAACTAATAATTTAATCATCAAATTCAATTTAAAACTACACACTTTTCAATGATTTTTCACATCTAAACACCACCATCACAACCACAAAACCACAACCATTTTGGGATGACACGCTTCAAAGACAAGCAATATTAAAGGTCAATATCAGCTGGTAATTCTGGGCTAATATTTCATTCAAGTTCCCGGAATTTCAACTGATATTTCACCTTTTTATTGTGCAATGCTCTATATTTTGAATTGGTTTTAAATTTTTTTTTTTACATTTTACATTATTATTATTAAATTTTTGTGTTCTCTCTATTTGTAATTTTTTGTGTATTGTTAAATTTAAATGTGGAGTGAAAATTTTAATTTAAGGGAATTGAATTGGATAATACAAAAAATTTCATGGTTTTACGAAAAAAAAACAAGGCGTCTCCACTTAATTTCAATTTTTCAAACTTTAAATGTAAAAAATAGATTTACTTGAAAAAGAAGTAAAACATTCAAGCAAATTGAAGCATTTCAAGTAAATTTATTTTAATTTCTCTTATTTTTTGTAATTTTCTATTTTTTTTATATATTATTGCACTGTGTTTTGTTTTGTGTTACATTAAAATTTGTTTTTTTTTTTTAATTTTTTTCATGGAATGATGTTAAATATTTTTTTTTTATCATATTTTTTCGATTTGAAATGTAATGTTCCATCTTGCTGACATGTCCTGGGCAATCTCAAAACTGTAACTGTGGGATAAATTTATGCATTGAAAAGACCCACGTTACAGGATGGGGTTACTCGATGCATGTCAAAATCTTCTGTCTTCAGTTTATTTTATTTTTATTTTTACATTTTTTTACATGTGACAGTGATTGTTTAAATTTTATTTTTTAAAGCTTATCAATATTTTTTTTGCATATATGATAGTGATAAAACAATATTGTTAAAAATGCTTGTGATTGTTAAATTGATACTTTTAAAGTAAATGTGTGTTAAAATTTTTTTTTTTAATTAAAACGAATTGAAGTGAATTTTTTAAAGTAAAGTAAATTATAGTGAATTAGGTACACGTCCAGGCAACTTTGGACTGAGTATTTCATCAGGTACTGGTTAAGTTAAATTTCAATATCACCAGTACTTATGTGATGCTCGTTCTAAGGCAATGTCATTGTTCTGCATGTTTTACATTTAAAATTAATCGAATGAATTTTGTTTTTTCATTTAAAACTAATTTTATTTTTACAGAGAATGCAATCCAGATTATTAATTTGATGGAATGAAAAAAGTATTGAATGAATTTTTAGCCTTATGTTCTTTTATTTAAATTTTTTACTAATTTTGCAAGACAAATCTTTTAAATTGGTTTTTCTTTCTCAGTATCCCGATTCCAGGATAAATATTTGGAACTTCAAACAAAAATGGAAGAGAGTGAACAAAATCAAGGTGATAAAGTTGAAAAACAGTTGGTTAAAAATATGCTCATTGGATATGTTGTTGCACCAAATGCCACTGATAAACAGCAAATTCTTAAATTACTTTCTGCCATTTTGGATTTGAATCAAGAAGAATTAACAAAAGTTGGTTTACTCAAACCAAGTGGATGGTTAGGTGGAATTTTGGGTAGTCCAGGTGGAGGAGGTCCAGGTAAATTCACTCAATTTTGTAATTTCAAGTTCGTGTCTTGATATATCATTAAACTCTTTCATTTTTTCTCATAGTTCAATACAATCGTGAAAGTCTTTCCCAGGCATTTGTTCAATTTCTCGAGCGTGAGTCTCAACCACGTCCAAGTCCAGGAGCTGAACTCTTAAATTTACACAAAGACGAGGCAACACCAATCAAAGCACCGCCACAACCAGTCTCAGGCACTCACAGTCGAAGTAGTAGCATTGGAAGTTCCCAATCATCTACCTTAACTGCGACATCCCATAAGCCGGACAGACCCACAGTTGCTGTTCAACCCATTCTCTTAAATGAAGGAATACTGCAACCAACATTTGTTCCACAACGAAATTCCAGTGCAATTTTAAAGGATATTTTGAGTGATTCATGATTTGAAATTTATTATTATTAATAATAAAAATGTTGTTGTTGAAATTTTTTTATGTTTTGTGTGCATTTGATTGTGTGTGTAATTAAAAGAAAAAAAAATATTGCACCAGTTTTGAATCACATGAAGAGAGTTTAAAAGAAATTATAATATTCACTTAAAAAAATATACATTTATAAGTGTAAAATAAAAGTTCTTGTCATTGTAAACAATTGTTCTTGAAGAAGTTGTACGATATTATTGGAATTTGTATAATACTTAATTTTATAATTTTGAATAAAATAAAATTTATTTTGAAAAAATAAAATTTGAGCTTGATTGACAGGGAAAAATCTACAACAAGAGACCGGACAGACTCTATGACTCTTGGATCATGAAAAATATCACTACAAACGAAAAAAGTCGTCAATCATTTAAAAGTTCACCTATCATTAAAAAGGTCAACATGCACGAAAAAAGACGCCAAAAACCGTGGGTGCGCGAATTTTCCAAAACAGTGAACTTATCTACAGGAATGCGATCGTCTATGTCATTCACGATTACGTTTCACATTTTTTACATAAGCAAGTGCCTACAAAAAGTCTTGGAATTTGATAAAATCAAAACATATGTTAATTTTAATTTTATTTTTTCATTAAATTTTTTTTATTAACAATTTTCATAAGTTTATTTTTAATTTTCATTGAGTTAGAGTCCAATCAATTAAATTTAAATTAATTTTTTATTTTTTTTGGAATACAAAATACTTATTAATATAATTTTTTAAAAAATTAGAAGATCATTCAAATTTGATTGAGAAATCAATGTTAAAAAAAGCCAAGTTAATGTTATTAATAAATAATGTTTCGAGTTTTAATTTTTTTTTTCTTCAAACTAATATTGGATGTTATTTGATAAAATTAAGTATTTGGTTCTATTATTGCATTAAAAATCTGATTAAATTTAAACAAAATGTAGACTTTGAACAAAAAACGGTTTTATCTAAGCCCTGAGCCTCACAAAAAATCATCCATTAAAAGTTAAAATCTAACTTAATCTTCCAAAGTACTTAATTTTCGTTGAAGTTTTTGCAACTTCAGGCCACTGTGCAACAAATAAGTTTGATAGCCAAAGCAATATTTTTCCACTTAATGATAAAGTCTTAACTCTACAATAACTTTCCACATAGACAATTTGGCAATTGAGATTAATAAAGAAGATTTTAAGCCAAAATGCAACTAAACAAACGGGTACACACGTGCCAGGACCATTGGTCAAAATCAAATCTGGTTGTGTGCGAAACAGAATGGGAATACAATTGAGTGTTGCTTGAATTGTTGTAAAAATTGATGTCCAATAACTTTGTTTCACCTCACGACTTCGTGAAATTGCAATAATTTCAAAATTGTGCTTCTCTTTTTCAGGCTCCTTTTCCACTTCAGTATCAACTAACTTTAGAATGCTATTTGTATCTGTTTTGGCAATAATGTAATAACGTGGTGCATATTTTGTTATATCCAATTCTTTGACAATTTCAAGCATTTCAGCTGTGTGACCTGGAAATTATTCATTTAAAAAAATAAAATTAGTATGTGAGGGTAAAAATTCAAATAGAAAAGGAATGCGGGTGAAAACAATTACAGTGTAACAATATTTGATTATACACAACACACATTTATACACACAATTTACATTTATGTATATTGATATGGACTGATATGATGACAAATAATTTACATGTCATACATATGTTATGTATAAAATGCCAACACAAAATAAAATATATAAAAAGTATATCAAAATATGCTGAAAAAGGGAAATTCTTACCTCCAGAACCAAGTACAATCATGGTTTTGACTTTGCCTGTGCGCTTTTTGTTACATCCTGAACCATTTTTTATGTTTACTTTGACTAATAAATATATAAGTCGAATAAAAATAAATAAAAGACAAAAAACAACTGAATAAAGTATCATGATCTTCTTTTTTTGTATGAATGAAGTTGTGTGTGTATTATTTACTACGCTGTCAATTGATATTTTTATGAATGACAACAAGATGAATGCATTTGTGACCCTTTTTATTTTTGTTTCATTTAATGTTAAATTTAAAAAAATTGACCGTTATTTTTTTTTGTCATGTAATTTCTTTTATTTCATATTCATCGATGACAACCATGGAATTTAATGGACAAGTTTCCGTGACTCATGAATTAAAATTCAAAAACTAAGTAACATTCAATTTCATACTTTGATTTCTTTCATTTCAGTCAAAGCCCGTGCTTCATGTAAAAATACTGGGATGTCAACTCCTCCCTGCATTTTGACTGATCGATAAAATCCCTCATTCGAGGTAACTGTGATCGCTTTGTGCACAATTCCAAATGAAAATATTTTCAAACTCCGTTCCTTAACTTGACCTGTCACTGAAACATCACACAATTCATTTGGGGTCTCATCGGTGTCTGGCAGTATTGTAATTGATTCTAAAAATATTTTAGCTCGCTCTTTTTCCTGTGGGCCACCAAGGAAATTTAAAATTTCTTGAAATGAGTTAATTGCAGTTTGACAACAAATCAGTTTCTTATCTTTGAATATATTATCTAAAATTGGTTTAACTGGATTAATTCGTTCCATTTCAGCTTGTTGATTAAGAACTTGATCTCCAAACTCGCAGTGACTGTAGCCATTAGTTAAATTTGATGTGAATGCAATTAGTGTTGTTACGTCGAGGTTTAGAACGTCAATTTCATTATTCGTTGAGTTATCGTTTTTTATATAAACTGAATCTTGAATCCTTCGGACTTCAATTCCAATTGACTCTAAATCCTCTTTCAATTCCTTATCAATTTCATTTGCAAATTGAAAAATGACTTTTGGAGGTGCATATAAATGATGATTTAATTGAGCAGCTTCAGCAAGATCCTCTGCCTGGTCCAAGATACTTCGAGCCATGTAACTCCCCTTTCCTTCGACAGTGTCTTTAATTGACTTGGAATTTCTTGCTATAACTTTGACCCATGTCGCTCCATTATCACAGACAATATCAATTCGAAGTGTCTTTTCGGTATTTGTTATGGGAATCGGGTAATCGACAGCCTTCAATCCATTAACTTGATTCAGTACAAAAATCAGATTTTTAAAATATGTTAAATTTGAACATAAAATATTGCTAACTTGTATTTTTCCATTGTTTTTCACCTGTAAACAAATTTCAATTAAAAATGTGAAAAGGACAATCTCATAACTTACTTTTTCGAGGAATTTAATTTCCTGTTTAATTTTTCGTTCTACTTTGTTTACACCATCAATTCGACTTAATTCATTTAAATTTGTTATGAGGTCGTTGCCTAGTTTGATTTTCTCTTCAGCTGCTTCAATTAATTTTTCTAATTCCATTTTATTTTGTTGAATTAAATCTTTTTTCTATTCGTTTGATTTTTTTTTGTCACATACGGAAATAAAAACAAATATAAATAAACATAACAAAATTCAGATGACATACGATATGACCTGAATTTATTTGTCTCTCATCTACCGGTCAGGTGTTCAATTGAGGAGGACAGAGCATTAGAAGAAGATTCTTTGAAAGACTTTTTCAAGGTCATTAAAAAACAACCCGAATGATGAATTTTATTCATTGAAATTGTGATTAAATTCAATTTTAGTAAAAGCCACCCAAATTTTCTAATTGAACACCACTGTACTGAAAACAATGAATTGACAACACGTCAGGACAAAAAAATCAGGTTATAGTTTGTATATGTGCGTTTAAGTCAAAATAATGGAGAATGTAAGTTCTGACAAATTTAGTTGTTTTGAGTAAGAAAAACCGAAACTTTTTCAATGAATTAGTGCTGAAAATGTTCTTTAGTATGCAAAGATTGACTTGACCATAAAAGTTTTCCAGGAAAAATGTTATTTTACGTGTTATTTTGACTTTTATATGCCGCTTGTTCCGCATTGTTTTCATTGAGTTTCAGTGTTTTGATTATCAAGGTTGGGGGATGTGGGGTGAAAAATTTCAATTAATCAAAGGGAATTATTTCAGAAACATTAAACGAGGTGTTTCATTAGACTTTGTGAAAAATAGAAAGAGTTTCATATAAAAAAAAATAACTTTAACCGGAAAATTTTAATTTAATATTTTTTTTTTAAGTTGGCAGAAATTCAACGATTGGAGCTTTTGTGCAAGCAACTTTATGAGTCAACAGATGCAGCTACACGAACTCAGGTAGGTGATTTCTTGATATTATGAGCAAATTTATATTGACATTTCATTTTTCTATGAATTTCCAGGCCGAGAAAGCACTTTTCCAATTTCAAGATGATCCGGATGCACTTACCAAGTGTCAGATGTTGCTGGATCGTGGTGATAGTAGTTATTCACAACTTTTGGCTGCCACAACCCTAACAAAATTAGTTTCACGTAACGTACAGAGCTTAAGTTTACAACAAAGAGTCGATATTCGAAATTATTTACTCAATTATCTGGCCGTTCGACCAGGTCTTCAAAATTTCGTTATTCAAGCAATTGTGGTGCTACTCGCAAAGTTGACTAAATATGGTTGGTTCGATTTGTATAAAGAGGATTTTGTGTTTCGTAACATTGTCTCTGAAGTGAAGGAATTACTGCAGAGTGGAAGTGTGACTTTGGGAATGATTGGTGTGCAAATGTTATCACAACTTACATGTGAAATGAATCAAATACCTGAAGTCGATGTAAACTTAACATTTACAAAACATCGTAAAATTGCTTGTTCCTTTCGTGACACTCAACTCTACGAAATTTTCATATTTGCTTGTACATTATTGGGTCGAGCTCGAGACAATAGTAAAAACTTGAATTTCATGGATGAGGCTCAACATGGTCTCATGACACATCTTCTCAATTTGGCCAGAAATTGTCTGACATTTGACTTTATCGGAACATCGGCCGATGAAAGTGCAGATGATATGAGTACAGTTCAAATACCGGCCAATTGGAGACCGGCATTCCTAGAACTTGATTCGCTCAAGTTATTTTTTGATTTGTATCACGTTCTGCCAACACGACTTGCTAGTTTAGCATTATCGTGCTTAGTTCAAATCACATCAATACGAAGATCGATGTTTAGTAACACCGAACGTGTTAAATTTCTTACAAGACTTGTCAATGGAGCAACAGAAATCCTTAAGACTTCTCATGGATTAAGTGATCCAGATAATTATCACGAATTTTGTCGATTATTAGCAAGACTTAAGACTAATTATCAATTAGGAGAATTGGTTGTGGTCGATAATTATCCAGAAGCCATAGAATTGATTGCAAAATTCACAGTTCAATCACTTCAAATGTGGCAATTTGCTCCAAATAGTGTCCATTATTTGCTCTCATTGTGGCAACGCATGGTAGCTTCATTGCCATATGTCAAATCAGTGGAACCTCATTATCTGGATCGATATACGCCAGAAGTCACCAAAGCATTTATCACATCAAAATTGGAATCTGTACCAATTATTGTGCGTGACGGCTTGGAAGATCCTTTAGATGATCTTGGTATGGTTCAACAACAACTTGATCAATTTTCGACTATCGAACGTTGTGAATATGAAAAAACTGTAGCAATTATTGTTCAATTATTTGATCAGACTGCCGGAAGATATCAGGAACTTTTATCAAATCCTGGTAGCAATGGAGCCGATGTGAAAATTGTCGAAGGGCAACTCACATGGCTCGTTTATATTATTGGATCTGCAATTAATGGCAGGATGTCATATCAAATGTGTGATGATCAGGATATGATGGATGGTGATTTGATAATTCGAGTTTTGCAATTAATGACATTGACTGATTCGCGCTTACCTCAAAGTGGATGTGAAAAATTGGAATTGGCTATTTTGAGTTTCTTGGAACATGCTCGTAAAATGTACATCAGTGAACATACGCAAAAGTTTATTGTTTATAAACGGTTGTCCGAGGTACTGGGACTCAATGATGAAATTATGCTCTTGAGTGTCATTAGTCGAAAAATGTAAGATTTTACAATTAATTTCAATTCAATTTCAATCTCATTAATTTTCATTTTATAGAATCACAAATTTAAAATATTGGGGACACTCCGAACAAATAATCCGTAGAACGTTAAATTTATTGAATGATCTCACGCTCACTTATAGCTTAGTACGTCGCTTAATTAAGTTGGAAGAAATTCAGTTTATGTTGAATAATCACACGGTAAATGCAAGGAAAATCAATTTTAATTTTTTTCATTGTAAAATTTTTACATTTCAGAGCGAACACTTTTCATTTTTGGGATCCAATTGTGTACTAAGTGGATCAAGGTGTCGCAGCATGTTCTACACTTGTTTAGGTCGATTATTGATGGTCGATCTGGGAGAAGACGTTGAACGTTTCATCAATTTTATGACACCACTCACAAGTAAGCCAAAATTCACATAAGTTTTAAAATTTTCCTCTCATATTTATATTTAACTAGACGCATTCGATTCAATTGGAACCATTATGATGGACACAACCTCATTTCCAAATGATGAAATACGGAAAGCTCTTATAGGACTTTCACGTGATCTTCGTGGTATTGCATATGCATTTAATGCCAAACCACCTTACATGATGTTCTTTGACTGGATGTAAGATTTTGCCTCATTTGAGTTGAAAATCCAATTTAAACTGAATTATAATTTTTTTTAAATTTTTTTTGAATAGTTACCCGGATTACACTCCAATTTTAATTCGTGCAGTTGAGTTATGGGCTCACGATCCATCGGTCACCACTCCAGTGCTTAAATTCTTTGCTGAACTTGTACAAAATCGTTCGCAGCGACTTCAATTTGATGTTTCAAGTCCCGATGGCATCCTCCTATTTAGGGAAACTTCTAAATTGATCTGTTGCTATGGTGAGTAATGATATTTAATTTCATTTCAAAATTTCATAACTTTTTTTTTAATATATTTTTAACAGGAAATCGAATCTTAACTATTGATTATCCCAAGGAGCAAGCTTATCCGATGAGACTTAAAGGAATGGCTGTTTGCTTTTTAATGCTAAAAGCAATTTTATGTGGCAATTATGTGAATTTTGGTGTTTTTAAATTGTATGGTGACAATGCACTGGATAATGTTTTGAATACTACCACAAAAATGATACTCTCGATACCGCATAGTGATCTTTTGGTAAGGTTTTAAATGAAATCAATTTTTTTATATTATTAATTGAATAATTTTCCAGGAATATCCAAAACTCTCACAAGCCTATTACATTTTATTGGAATGTTTGGCTCAGGATCACATTACATACCTGTCAACATTGGAACCACAAGTATTTTTGTACATTCTTGAAAGTATATCAGAAGGATTGTCAGCGTTAGGTACGAAAATCACAATTTAAATGTAAAAATCGATTTGTATTCAATTTACTTTTCCATTTTATGTAGATATGATGATTTGCTCGGGTTGTTGTTCCACACTAGACTTCATAGTGTCCTATATTTTTAAGCAGTTACAATTGAAAGGTAATTTTTAATTTTTTTTTTTGTTAAAAGTTGAAATTCGAAATAAAAAAATTTTATTGTAACAGTTGCCACATTCCAAACCAAAAAATTGAATCGACAGGGAGTACCACCAGAAAGTAACATGTTCCTAAAAGTGATGGAAATGCATCCAGAAATTTTACAAAATATTTTATCGACAATGCTGAATATTATCATGTTTGAGGATTGTAAGAATCAGTGGGCAATGTCTCGACCACTTTTCGTCTTGATTTTATTGTATGAGGATTATTTTAGGTGGGTTTTTTTTCTAAATTCACTTTGTTAATTAATATATTTTTATTTTTTCATTTTAATAGTCAACTACGTGAGAGCATAATTCGAATGCAGCCAATTGATAAACAACAACCAATGGCGCAACTTTTTGAAACTTTAATGGATGGAGTGGAACGAAATTTATTGACTAGAAATCGAGACAAGTAATTTCTACATTTAATATTAATTATATTCATTTTAAATTAATTTTTTTACAGATTCACTCAAAACCTTTCGATATTCCGTCGTGATATCTATGAATCAATGAAAACAACAACAAATAATATGAATAATGTTACAGGATCCTCAAATGTAAATGACATGATTGTTTCATAGTAAATTTCTTAATTTCCATGTCAAATATTATGTTTGTTTTCAAGAGAAACGAGATGATTCAATAATTATTTTATTTACAAAACATTTAAACTGGTGAAAATTTAATTTAAAATTAAACAAAAAAAAGAAAGAATAAAGTCATGTTAAAAATTTATATTAAATGAAAAAAAAGAATTTCTTTAAATGACAAAAAATTGGAATAAATGATCAATCTCACTCAACATTTATAAAATATTTATAAAAAAAAAAAACATGTAAACCACGTCACTTACAATAAAAAAAAATTAAAAGAAAAAGAAACGGTGAATAAGAATAAAAAAAAATAAATAAAAATTATAAGAAAATATATAAATATAATTGTAAGACAGTTGTATGAAATTAGTAGTAATATGAATAAAAATTAAAATATTCTGTTGTTTCTAGATGAGCAAAATTTTTTGTTTCTCTTTGATTCGTTTTCATTTTAGAATGTTGTGAAGTGTAAAAGTGCAAAATGTGACTCAATGTTGCATTGTCAAGGTAATTCTTATACCTCAGTGACTGTCGTACTTCAACCTGACCTGATGCAGTTGATTTAATTTTTTAAGAGCATTTCTCGTTCATTTGAAAGTAATATGAGTATTGGGGTGCTCATGGCGTCCGTTTGTTCGTCTGTGGACGACTTTTACAAATAGGAGGAATTTTCCAAAACTGACGCATTTTCTAAGCTTAATGGTGAATTTTATCTATGAAAATGGACTTTTGTTTATTGTTCACGATCATATTCTATATTTTTTCACAAATTTTAGAATGTACTTCAATTGAAATTTCAAAAGTACATGAAAAAATTCAAAAAATCATAAAACATTCAGTTTTTTTCCCTAAATCGGCACTTTTTTGCAATCTGATTCACTTTATTAACCCCAATTAACCCTTATGTTTTTTTGAATTGTGACCAATATTGTCATTTTAAAAAAAAATTCTCATTATCTTGTTCATATAACCATTAATAAAACGGTTCAACCTACGTCTAGTCTATAGCAAAATTTATGAACTGTGAATTGATACAAATAAATTTAAAACTTGATTTCAACAAAGGTGAAGGTCGACCACAGTTGAACTACTTATGTCTAGAAAAAATTATTCTTATTTTTTTCACTTTCCGGATATATTTGCATTACATTTAATGGTAAAGTTTTACAGGTTTTTATCACATAAAAATGTTTATTGCATGTATCATTGATCATTGATGTAAGCGGAGCATCCACTTTTGAATAGAAATCCGTTGAAAATGTTCAGTATTTTTTTTTTAATTTTTATACTTTAATCAGATTTTTATTTCATTTTAAACATTTTTCTTACATTTTCACCGTGTTGAAATTTTCTACGATTTTTTAAAAAGTTGATTTGAATTTTTAAGGTGACGCCTTATAAATTTTTCTCGTGTTTCAGGTTGGGCCAAATTTTTAGTGTATTTCGTTAGAAACCGTCTGTTTGTCCGCCGTCACTCTGTCAGCTATCCATAACTCTAGAATGGTCCAATGGAGCGAAGGCAGGCTTTTTCAGTAAGATAAAGGAGCTCATAAGGATTATTTATGACTAAATAGCTTTGAGATTGGACTCTAGAGCCGCCGAAGTCTGAAAACCGTTAAAAAGGGTTAAATTTTTTAAAAAACTGATGGTTTTTATTGCATAGAGGAGCTTATAAGAATGAAATTTAAATCATTAGCTGTGAGCTTGGGCTCAGAATTGGGCCAAGAGCCTTCAGAGCCTCAAAAGCTTAAAATTCCAGATTTTCACAAAATGGACGATTTTTCCAAAACGGCTGATTTCTTTTATTTTTTTGAAAATGACAAACATGTTTCAAAAAATTCAAAATGACAAAGTTTTAAGATAAATTAAAAATGGCGGATGTTTCCAAAAAATTTCATACTGGTAGAATTTTTAAAAAAATTTCAAAATGGCAAACTTTACAAAAATTTTCAAAATTGCGGCTTTCAAAGATGGTTGATTTTATAAAAAAAAAATTAATTTTATTCAATCAAACGAGCACCATTAAAATGCACTTTTCTAAACCACCCGGTTAGAATTTTTTTTTTGTTTTCCGAAAAAAAATTTTAAAATGAAGAATACAACATTAAGAAAACGGAAAATTTATGTAAGTCCTTGCTTTAAAATTTATAAGAGCTTCATTTTTAAGTCATAGAAAAGTTCAACACGGTCTCATTACAATTTTTGCTTGAATTTGCTAAAATCAGCTCAAACCCCATTAAATTTCAAAGGAATTTTTTTTTCTTAACTTGTAGAAAAATTTTCATATTTCATTCAAATTAATTGATATGAAAAATCACATTAAATTACAGTTGATTTGCACCAAACAACCTTAAAATGAAACAAGTTAACAAAAAAAAAATAAAAATCATAATAAATATTTCCATGCTCTATTAAATCTGGGCAGTTAAAACAATTTATGCATGTCATATTCCTGTTTGTTTAGTGTTTTGCACTCATAAAGCGATATAAGTGATATAAGCAAATATTTTATAATTAAATTATTGAATTCCTTTCATTGTTGATTGGACATTCTGATGTAATATGGGTGTTGAGGTGGTGGAGTGTAAAAAAACGCGTCCGACAAGAATAATTTTTATATAAATTTGCAACGAAAAAAAATTCTTGATGGAATATTGTGTTTTATTCGTTGAAGGTTTAATTTAGACGAATTTCAATGAAATTAAAAGAATTTGTCATGGAGACGCCTGGTTTTTAACAATTTTTTCAATAATATTTTGCCACATTGGTTTATTTTACATTTAAATATCTTATACATGTTCAATTTAAAAAACGAAACAAAAAATTGTTTTTTCATAATCTTTGATTTAATCACTTCAGGAGAATTTTTTATGAATGGTTTCATTTCATATTTGGAATTTATTTAAATTTTATCGCTTCAATTATTATTAAAAAAAAAATAATAATAACAATATCAAGGTTTAAATATTTCAACCAATAAACAAAAAATAACTGAAATGAATTTAATTTAATTCAATGGATTCGGACACTTTTAATAATAATAATAATAATAATATTAATGATAATAAGCATGATTGCCTTATATTCAGACATGCATGCACTCAATATTTGCATTGTAATCCAAATTCATGTATTTTGATGTAATTTTTATGCTTTTGAATTGAAATTTCAAGTAGGAAGACAATCAATGATGACGTCACATCATTTATGAAAGGTCTGAGTGAATTTCATCTTAAATCACAAAAATGTTGATTTTCAACATTACTCATATTGCGGAGTAACAATCATAATTACATTTCATTTAATATCATAAAAGTAGAAGACCTTGAACAATTAATTTAAAGTTAAAAAAAAATATAAGGTATTTTTCCTGTCCTCTGATCTCGTTTATTCATTGTAATATACTTTAAATATGTCACACCTCCTTTTAAAATTGTACACTAAACACACATGTCACTGTATTTGCTTTGTTGAGCTCCTATCTTTACTTCGAGTATGTTCTTTGGGATTGTAAATTGATCAAATTAATTTCACATTATTATTATTACTAA
Organism: Culicoides sonorensis; assembly: GCA_900002565.1. NCBI lineage: Eukaryota > Metazoa > Arthropoda > Insecta > Diptera > Ceratopogonidae > Culicoides > Culicoides sonorensis. The sequence continues at coordinate 561,908 of LN483351.1, forward strand.
ATTTAAAATTTTTTATTGTATTATTTGGATATTGATTTTTTTTTTGTAGGCACACACTTATTGTTAGAATTGTAAAAAAATAAAATTAATATCATAGAACAGTTTTGATACACGTATAGTTTGGAAATTTCTTACATAGAAATTGAATTAACGTCCATAATTGATTGTGTATGATCCTGAATTGATGTCAAAATTTTGAATTGATGGATGTGATGCAAAGTCAGCACGTGCATTTGGATTGTAATATCGATTTTGTGGTGCTGGTTGGTATGGCTGGTATCTTGGTTGTTGGTATGGTTGAGGTTGGTAAACAGCTGGTTGGCGATATTGAGGTTGTTGAGGCACAATTGGAGCAACTGGTGCCGAACGATCGATATTATTTTGGAAATATTGATTTGGAGCTGAGTTGTAGTTAGTTGCTGGTGGTCTGTATGCTGGAACTGCTGCTTTGACTGCAGAATGTTTCACACCATTATTGTATTTGGGATCTTTCCAGTAAATGCTGGGATCTTCACGATATTGACCGTCATCTTCCTCATCTGGCCCAAGAGGAATTGAATTGGCATTTGATACTGATAGGGTTGGAGGTGGGACTTGGATGTCGGTACCTAGTAATTTTTTTTTTAAATTAATCCCCATTTTCATATTTAAATGCAAGTCAAATACTAACCTACTGGTTCAAAGCCCCGTTTAGAACTTGCCCCATACTCAACTTCGCGCACTTTGCCTTGATCATCAACATATCCATATTTGCCTTGTACTTCACCTGTTGGATATTTGGTTTCAATTTTAAATGAGCCATCGGCAGCTTCATATCCATAACTGTACGAGCCATCCTCATTTTGTCTGTTAATTTGTTTTAGAATTGGAACTGGGGTCGTGTATTGCTTTTGAGCAAGAGCCACAGTGGCAAATGACACAAGTAATATCTAATTAATTTAAAAAAAAAATAAATAAATCACTTTGATTTTTTTCAATTTTCAACACAAATTTAATAAATTTCAATTTCATTTTATTTTTAATTATAATTTCATTTCAAATAAAATTACTCACAATGATTTTCATTTTATATTTCTTATTAATTGACACTCTTCTAATATCAGTCTCGTTTTTTTTGTATTTTAATTACGTAATATTTGAATTTAAAAAAAGTCCTTAAATGAATTTTTTTTTTGTATTTCGTTATTTTAAATTTTAAAATTAAACGAAAAAATTAATCCACTTATTTTATGTCCAGTTTCAATGAAAATTTATAGCAAACAAACATACTAAACTATATTTCAACGTCTTTTATAGAAAATCTTAGGCTGTAGTGCAACAGGTTTGTAGTCAGTTTTAGTTGTTTATTGAAGTCTTTTCAGCACATTGCTCTCGTTATTATACGTTAATAATAAAAATTGGATTGAGTAGTATATGAATTAAATTTTATTTTTATTGTAATTGAATGAACAGGTGCTATACAGAAAATGCATTGAAGAGTGAAGAAATGCAGGAATATTACATGAATTTAATGGTGAAGAGGAATTGATGAGGAAGAGAAGTTGTTCTAAAGTAGTTAAACTAGATTTTTATGAATTGTCTTGAAGATAAGGAAAAAAAACGGTAATGGATAAGTGACCTAAATCCAAGACATAAAGTGTGATTTTTATCATCAAAACTACATTCGTTTCAACTACAAACTGAATCGTTTCGGAAATTTCCACTTGTAAAACAGAATCAGAGGGATCAAAAAAGAGTTCTAAGTTATCAATTTACTAATAGACAGTGAGGAAAAATAAATGGATAACAGTTTATTAAATTAGATTGAACAATACAAACCAAATTTACTGTGTTGAAAGTTCCTACAATTTGAAAAGTTTTTCAAGGCGATGCCTTAAGAAAAAATAATCTCTAATTTTAAAGAAAGTTTTATAGATTGTCTAGAAATTAGACATTTAAAACCAAAAAATGGCAAAAAAGGCGTTGCGATTTCTTTGTGCTGTATAAGGAATTTTTCCTGTCTAAATGAGTTCAGGACACATTATACATCAGAACAGTTGAGCGAAGGTCCTCAGTTATAAATTAATCTTGAAAAACAGCGCGGTTTTGATGCCGTTTTTCAAGATTGTTCTAAAAACAGTATTAAAACTGAACTTTTCAAGAATCTTGAAAATTCAAGCCGTAATTTTACATGAATTATAAACCTGGAAAAATCAAGATTCTTGAAATCTCAAGCCGTGATTTTAAATTTATTAGGAAGCTGGAAAAATCAAGATTCTCGAAATCTCAAGCCGTGATTTTAAATTTATAAGGAAGCTGGAAAAATCAAGATTCTCGAAATCTCAAGCCGTGGTTTTAAATGAATTAGAAAGCTGGAAAACCCAAGATTCTTGAAATTTCAAGCCGTGATTTTAAAAGAATTAGAAAGCTGGAAAAACCAAAATTCTTGAAATTTCAAGACGTGATTGTAAATGAATTAGAAAGCTGGAAAAATCAAGAATCTTGATCTCACATTCTTGATGCTGTATCCTGATAGTCAGAGCAGTATTTGCACATCGCACATCTAGAATGAGAATAACTAAGGTGATAGTCTAGAGCATAATGACCAGTGAACACACTGTAGCTTTCAGATGCCAACAGTTGTCAAAAGGAATCCAAAAAATTTATAAAAATAATTTTTGATGAAATAAAATCATTTTAAAAATGAGATTTTTCGATTAATTCCATTTAAAGCATCGCCTTACAAAATTCAAGCTAGCGCTAATTTTAAATTCCCAGGAAATTTCAATACAGTACCAAATATACACAAATCAAATTCTCCGTCTCTCAATTGTTGAATAATAATTATTTTAAATTTCGTTAAATAATAACATAACAATTTATTCAATTTAACCATATATGAAATGTAAAATAGTACTATTTTCACATATAACATTTCTGAATAACATATGAACAGTCTTTACAGACACTTTAGCATGAAATGCAAAATATATACAGAAAAGAAAGAAATTCCTTCTTACAAAAAATACACATATTGAAAAGTACAATTGTAACTTTTCGTGAAATGTAATGCATATAAATATATAAATGCGGTTAAACAATCACGGTCTACTGATCAAAAATTTAATCTAACGTCCCATGAGCGATTAAAAAATAATAAGACAGATTTTATTGATTTTTTTTCATATTAATACAATAAAATATTAATTTAAGCCATTTTCATATTCAAATTAATCAAAATTGGCTAAATTTATATTTATTTCATATCAACACGTGTTTTTTTTTTATTATATTAAGAAATTTCGTGTTTTATTTTTTAAAATAATGTTAAATTAAAAAAGTGAGGACATGTTAAATATGGTCGGATCATGTATTACATTTAAAAGTTATTATTAAAAAAATCTTTTATTGCTCTATTATTATTAGTATTACAATTTCATTTTATTTTGACTTACATTTTTTTTTTTTTGAAATTTTATTGTGAGAATATTGACAGCGATTGATTACATAAGTGGCTCATTTAGCAAATACCATTATAAATTTAAAAATGTAACGTATTATTATTATTTTTATTATCAATTAAGGTACTTTGGATTTTATTTTACAGAAAAAATTCAACAGAAATAGTAAGTCAATTACAGAGTAATTGAAAATTGATTCAATTTTAAAGAAATGTAAGGAAAAAATTACGCTTTAGGCACCAATATGATGTCTGCTGATCAAAATGTATCATTAACGGTCTGAGGTTCAAGGTCCAATTGAATCTAGATCTGGAAAGTGCAGCATGCAGACTAAGGCTCAAGTGACCTCAATTCCAGAAAATTACCACAATACGCTTAAATCAAGTTATTCCAAATCCTGTTTAGTTTTTATTATTTTTCTTAACAAGTTTCTAGTTAAATTTTTGCAATTTTTTTTAAATTAAAGCTACTGTACAGTATTTTTTTTAATGTAAACACTTAACAGTACCTGTGGTGTCATTTGAACCCTGAGAAACGTTGAAGGGTTAAAATGCAATTGAACACATTTTCCAATTTATACTTGATTTTCTTTAATTTCAGGGAATACTTTGCAGATTTTGATATTTCAATTAAATTGGTTTATTTTCTACACATCTGTCTGAGAGAACGCCATGGACCCAGCAACAAATTTCATGGGTGCTGCTAAGTGTTAATGAGGAAACTTGAAGAATTTTCCTTTAACACTTAATTTTATCTAAAAATTTTAATTATTTTAATACAAATTTACATTTTCCATCATTTTTATAAATAATCTTAAATTTTTCTCACAATTCAAATCAAATAGCTATGCTTATACACAGGTAAAGTGTCTTGTACGCACGGAGCGAGCAAAGTGTAAGTCGTTATGGATCAAATCATATTGTTTTTACTCTTGATTTCAATTGACCGCAGGTTTTTGTCTTAAAAATAATTGAATTTTGATCTTAAAACTAGATTAATTTTTTTTCTATGTGAATTTTTATAAATAAAAACATTAAATGTTAATGAATCAAAATAAAAAAAAATACTTCCTCTTATAAAATAAACATATTTGAGGTTAAAATCAACGATTTTGATTGTTTTTTTCTTTAAATGTATCAGTAATTGACTTAAAAATGATATTTTATATTAGAAATTTTTATTTAGGCCTTTTAACGACCTTGCAATGACGAAACAAATCAATTTTTATAGCTTAAGGGTTGAATTCAAAATTTAAGGTCCCATTTCGTCTGATCTCGATTTGAATAATTTTTAATAATAATTTTTTATCGATTCTAATTCAATGCTACGTCACAAAAAATTCTGAATATCAATTCAATTTCAATTAAATATCGACAAATAGCGTCTGAAATTGCTAGTTAAATGCATAATTTAAATAACTTCAAAATAACACCCCATTGATTTACTTTACTTATGAAATTTGTAACGGTCACATATAATGTGTCATGATCAATATAATTTTTTTTTATTCATAAAATTGAGTATAATCATGTGAATTTATTCATTATTTATTTTAATTTTACAGGTAATTACAGGTAAAAAAACTGTATCAAACATGACACGAGAGTTGTTAACCTTGAATATGAAAGTGTAAGCAAATTATTACTAGGCAATAATAATTTTTATTAATTGGTTCAATTTCAATACAATTTTTTTTAATTTATTAACATCTACATTATTTTTTTTCAGGTACAATGAGAGGCATAAATGCAATTCATGTTCGTACTTGTTAAATATTTAAGGAATTTATTGAGATTTCTCACACAGTACACAGTTAGTAGAGTGTTTTGTAAAAAATTCATGTTTTGTGTCTTGTCAAGCGTGTATTTTTTTTTATATTCTTGCTAATCGCAAAAAAAGTATTGATTCAAACATGATTATTGTGCAAATTCGAATTCACTTTCATTGAAATTGTTGAACTGTTTCATCAAGTAATTCTTTTTATTTTCGTTTATTAACACTAAGCTACATGCATGTAAAAGACAGTCATTTATGGATTGATGTTTCATCACTGACCAACTTTTTTTTAATGTATGTTAAGTTTTTTTTTTATTATTTTATATGAGAAAATTACAAGTTTTTTATTTTTAATTAGTTTCAATTTGTAATTTAATCGACCGTTGATCTAAATCAAGTGCTAAATACAGAGGAAAACTCTTGTGGGAAAATTCAAAAAAAAAAAAAAATGTCGCAATTGAAGGTTTCTATGTAAAATGAGTTCAGAGCTATTCTTGTTAAATTTGGAAGAATAAATCATCAATTTTTTTAGATTATTCCGTGAAAATCACGAAAAAAGTCGCTGGATGAGAAATTGTGCCATATTGATAAGAAGCTCCAAAATAATTCAATGAAATTAATTCAATGAAAGTGAGTCTGGACATATTTTTTTTATCAGCGCTGCCTGTGCGTCAATAGCATAATATTAGAGATCGTCCCAGTGAGAATGTCAAAAAAAAAAAAAAAGAATTTGTAAGGTTTCTTGACACTGAATATAAGTTTCTAATAAGTGACTCATAGAGAAGTTTCCCGTACAATCCAGAAAGTTCTACATAAAAATAGAAGACCTTACAATTTATCGAACGAATGGAACACTACAGAAATTTCTAGAGCGCGAAATATTCATATAAATATTGGTGTCCGAGAGCATCTCAATCAGAATATAATTTGAAAGCAAAGTAATCAGAAGCAAAAAGTGAAAGAAGAAGAAATTCAAATTTCATTAAAATAAAATAAAAAATTATCAAAGCAAATAAATTAAAAGTGAATAATTTCAAAGTAAATTGTGAAGAAAAAATAAAAAAAACACAAACAAAAATGCCTGCAATTGGAATTGATTTGGGAACCACATACAGCTGCGTTGGTGTCTGGCAGCATGGCAAAGTGGAAATTATTGCTAACGACCAAGGCAATCGAACAACACCATCATACGTTGCCTTCACAGACACTGAACGACTGATTGGCGATGCAGCAAAAAATCAAGTTGCCATGAATCCTAAAAACACAGTTTTCGATGCAAAACGTTTAATTGGCCGCAAATATGATGATCCAAAAATCCAAGAAGATATCAAACATTGGCCATTTGCCGTTGTGCAAGAAAGTGGAAAACCAAAAATATCGGTTGAATTCAAGGGAGAAAGAAAACGATTTGCTCCAGAAGAAATTTCATCAATGGTTTTGACAAAAATGAAAGA